>PVJI01015938.1:0-39659 GCA_004026765.1 Micronycteris hirsuta
AAAACAAAACAAAACAAGAATTAACAAAAAACAAAACAAAGAAACCAAAAAAAAAAAAAGAAAAAAAGAAAGAAAAGAAAAAAAAAAACAAAAAAACTCCAGGTTTCTGATTTTAAAGCTGTCCAGCCAGGCTGCGTCCGTCTGGGAAGATATCAGTTTTTCTTTTCTTCTTTCCTGAGGTGCACTCTTCACTGTTGTCCAGTCACCAGCCCAGTTCCTGAGTGTTCTTCTGGGCCCAAACTGTTTTGATGTGCACCTGATAGTGGCAAATCTCCCACTGCCTATTTTTTCTCCGCTGGTCTAACTAATAGGTTCTCTCCGTGCCCTTTCTGGATAGTTTGGCCCCGGCTCTGAGTCAAGAATTTGTGCGGTCTGTATCTCTGGACTGCCGCTCCCCTCAACAGGGTGCTTCTGCCCTATTCCCACAAAGCTGCTTGGTCTTGCCGGGCTGCGCGCTCCTGCGTGCGCCTGCGTGCCCCTGGTCTGGCTGGCTAGGGCTTTGTCCCCAGCTGTAGGCCTGAGCTCAGTGCACCTGTGAATTCTTTTATCTTTGCCCCTGGGCTGTGCGCCAGCGAGCCCCGGCCGAAAGACGTGGTCATGCGCTCTCTCTGGTATTTTTGAGCTGTGCGCTCGTGTTCGTTCACTTCTTTGTCCCTGGATTATGCGCCCAAGAGGCCCAGTTGTGCACTGTCCCTAGTATTTTTGAACTGTGTACGAATGGTCCGCGGGTCGCCGGGTGCGCACGGTCCCCGGTTTCCCTTGTTCGGTGTCCCAGGCCGCACTCGGCCAGAGATTCGCTGACTGCAAGCTGTTTCCGATACTTCTGGTATGGGCTGGGAAAGTCCTCAGACCCCGGATTCAAACAGACTCCAATTCCCCTTGGTGGAAGCGCCAGCCTCCTCGGGCCCAGGGTCGACCTTGCTCTCCCTCTGTGATACAGGCCGAGTTCCCTGGGCCTCCGATCCCGGTCGCCTACCGATCCTGGACGCGCACCTATCCCGGGTCGCGCACCTGACCTTGCAACTGTTGAGAGCGGGACCTCTCCAAATAGCAACGTAGTGCCACTGTTTTTCCTCTCTGAAAGATTCTACCTATTTACGCTTGCCAGACAAAACAAGCATCTGACTACTCTCAAATCCTAATCTGGCTCCCTCCCCAAGAATCTTGCGTCTGATCCGGGCAGCTGCCGGGTCTGGGACCGAAGCCCCACCCCGCTCCCTGGGCTTGTCCCAGTGGGGACCCTTTCCTTCCGATGCACTCTGCTTACCGTATGAATGTTCAAATTCCCCTGTAATCTTGGGCATCAATCATCATATGTGTTGGAATACTGCTGGGTTTTCACCCCGTTCCTCAGAAAATCAACCAGTGGGTAGGAGGACGTAAACTCTGTTCCTCCTATCTTGCCGCCATCTTCTCTCTCCTCCCCATGTGTCCTTTATAGCAGTTCCTTAATAGCCTTGTCCCCCTTCTCCCCTTCCCCCTCCCCTCTGGTTACTGCCAGAATGTTCTAAACTTCATTGTCTCTGGTTCTATTTTGTTTCTCTGGTTCTATTTTGCTTGCTTACCTCACAAGCTTCTTGGCTCTGACTGATCTGAATTCCTTGGTAGGTGATCTGGCCTCGGTGCCTTCTCTCATGAGTCCTCATACGAAACTTTTTAACATTTCATAAAGTAGAGGCTGCATGATGATGTACTCCTTGAACTTGACCTTATCTGAGAAGCACTTTATCTGCCCTTCCATTCTAAATGAAAGTTTTGCTGGATAGATTATTCTTGGTTGTAGGCCCTTGCTTTTCATGATTTGAACTATCTCTCTCTAGCCCCTTCTTGCTTGGAAGGTCTCCTTTGAGAAATCTGCTGACAGTCTTACGGGGATTCCTTTGTAGGTAACTGTCTCCTTTTCTCTTGCTGCTTGTAAGATTCTTTCCTTATTCTTGACCTTGGGTAATGTAATTATGATGTGCCTTGGTGTGTTCCTCTTTGGGTCCTGCTTCTTTGGGGTTCTCTGAGGTTCTTGGATTTCCAGGAAGCCTATTTCCTTTGCCAGATCTGAGAAGTTCTCCTTCATTATCTGTTCAAAAATACGTTCAATTTCCTGGTCTTCCTCTTGTCCTTCTGGCAGCCCTATGATCTGGATGTTGGGTCGTTTACAAATGTCTCTGAGGTTCCTGAGACCCTCCTCATTTTTTTGAATTCTTGTTTCTTCCTTCTGGTCCGCCCCATTGGTTTGAGATCCAACTTCCTTTTTTTCCCTATTGGTTCCCTGTAAATCTTCCTCCATTATCCTTATCGTATTCTTCATTTGTTCAATTATTTGCGTCCACCTATCTTCCAGTTTTGTTAGCATTTTTATTACAAGCATTTTAAACTGTGCATCTGATAGGTTGACTATGTTGTCATCCATTAGTTGTAATTTGTTCTTATCTTTCATTTTGGCAGTTTTCATTCTTTTTATCTCGGTGCACTTGTCAACTAGCCAGTGCCTGTGACCTGGGTCGCTTTTGGGTGACGCTGCCTCTGAGGGTGGGGCCTCCTGGGTGTCGGACTTCCCTTCAGTTCGATTCTGTCCGTTCTGGTTGTTTACTTTTTCTCTACTGCGTTCGTTGTTTAGACACTCTGGATTTGCGGGTGGCGAGTGCGTCCACCTACACCGCCATCTTAGCGGAAGTCTGTTTTTTTGTTTTTAAATGTGTTGTTGGTTGTGCAAGGAGGCATAGTGTATCTTCTTACACCTCCTTCTTGGCCAGACTTAACATTTATTAGTGATTATTCTTTTAGCCTTTCTTGTCTGGGAAACTGTTTCTGTTCTTTGATTCTGAATGATAGCCTTGCTAGGTAGAGTAATCTTGGCTGTACGTTCTTGGTTTTCTTCACATTGAATATTTCTTGCCAATTTCTTCTCACCTAGAAAATTTCTGTTGAGAAATCAGCTGACAGTCTTATGAGGGGTCCCTTTTATGTAACTAATTTCTTCTGCTGCCTTTGAGATTTTTTCTGTCTTTAACATTTTGTATTTTAATTATGATGTGTCTTAGTGTGTGTCTCTTTTGGTTCATCTTGTTTGGGAGACTCTGTGCTTCCTGTCCTTGTATGTCTATTTCATCCCTCAACATAAGAAAACTTTCAGTCATCATTTCTTCATTTGATTTTCAGTCTCTTGCTTTCTTCTTCTTCTGGTGCCTCTATGATGCAAATTTGTTATGCTTGATATTTTCTCACAGGTTTCTTAACTATTCTCATTATTTTTTGTTTGTTTTGCTGTCAAAATGAATATATTTGATACCTACTTTTTCCACTTGATGTTTCTTAGACTTGGGTTAGGAGAGTAGATATAATTTGAAATAGGGAATTGATATACATTTTTCAAGTTTTTCTTGATGAAAACAAACTAATAACACCAGTATTCATTTACTCCTCTGAAAAAGAAATTGCTCATATTAACTATTCATTTACTTTTTAAGCAGTCATTTCTAAACCTGGATGATCTTAATATCTGTCTAGGTAATTGATAAAAATATAGAATCTAGGACTGTTTTCATGTAGCAAGTTTCTGCGTGGCGGTATAGGAATTTTTATTTCAAAAAATTCAGCATATCATTTAAAAAAGAAAAGACAAAAAAGCAAATAAAAGGTATACAGATTTAGAAGGCAAAGTAACTTTTTTGGCCAGATGACATGATTATATAAAATTTCCAGAGAATAAGCCCTCCAAAAACCACTTACATCAAATAACTGATTATAACAATGTCTCAGGATGCAAGGTTAATATATCAAAAAAAGCAATCATATAGCCATACCTAATAATTCTGCAGATGAGGAGAGCCATCTGACTAGCCTACACATTAATTCTTTTTTGAAAATCTTAGGACTTTGGTTTAAAGCATTGTGAATATCTTATATCCAAATTTCTTAAAAATGTATGTTTTTTTATATCCCTGGAATGTGGATATCGACATACAGTAAAGATTTATACAACATCACCCATTCTATATACCTTTCAAAAGTGGAATTTGGTATAAAGCTCCTTTATGTTACATTCAACTGTGAATTCATTGCTGTCAGGACAAGAAATGAGAATAACAGAACTAATTCAGTGTCGATCCTCAGATAAACATGATAGCAAAACACTGTTATACTATAATCTCCAACTAGACAGTGCACATATATAATAAAACAAGGGTTGCATATTAATACTAAACTTCTCTCATAGCAAAATATAACTTTTTCCCACTTCCTTCATCGTTAAGATTAGAGAATCTACTCTAACCTGGGACCGATGATGTAAATAATTTATATATTATTAAAGTCCAGTTCTGAAGATAGAAGGAAATATGACGCATCACCAATCTTTCTTAATTTATTTAAAGTTCTATACTATATCATGGATTACACCAATCATTTTAATTCAAAGTTAAGTAGGATGCAGTTTCTAATTGCAAAGAACTTAGAGTCTAGAAGACAGGCATGCAAATCATACATATGAATCACATATTTCTGGCACCTAGTTCAGAATCTGAAATAGGTACTTCAATAGTAATAGTAATAATAGTAGTAATATTGCTAATATTACTACTGTTGTTGATGGGAGAGACCTGGTTCTTCTTGCTGACGTGTGTAAAGAATTACAGATCAGCAAATCTATTAGCGTGAAATCAGTTTATTAGCGACCTGTTCTCATGGAAGAGAATGGGATTGGGTAGAAAGGGAGAGGTGAAAAGCAAAGTTACAGGGCAAAGCAGGGCAGCAAAAGAGCGAGCAGCTGAAGACCAGGGTGGCAAGCCCCTGGGCAGCCTGAGGCCGGTGGCCAGAGGCCCAGTGGCCCCAGAGCCAAGAGTGCCAAAAGTGCCCTCAGCCCCCTGAGCAAGTCCTTTGTTCTCAGGACTTATATATTTGGTCAGATAAGAGACAAAGTTACATAGTGATTAACGGGTACATGTGGCATGTGTAGGGGTCTGTTAGCCCCAATCCTTATCTTACTCCAGACTCCACTTGTTCATCTTGTTGTAAAACAAACAAATACGTGACAGTGGACAATTCATTAAAATTGGGGTGCTTCCCAGAGTTATTTATGGACTCATCTGTGAGTCTCCAGGACTCGCTCATAACAGATAGTGACCATTGCTTAATTGCCACAGGTAGGTAATTAAGCAATTAACCAAAGTTGTTTTATGGGTTTCTTCCTTGGGCACCGTGTACCCTCTCCTGAATTCCAGGCCTTGGGACGAAATCAGTTTCAAGGCTTTTTCCCAGATAGTGTAAATGCTACATAGAATTTCAAGGATTTCCCTCCTTTCTTACTAACATAGCATTTCTTGTAATGTTGGAACAATTGGCAATATTATCACACCAGGCTCAGGATTGTTGAGTTTGAACGTGAGACCTGTCTCCTTCCTCCTCCCTGCCTCGGTTTACTATTTATTCTACTTAATTGGTGAAAAGGCATTTCCTGGAAATCAGGGTGATAGACGCTGGCCAGTAATGGTATTGCAGTCTCAGAGTTCCTCCTATGCTGTCTCCTGCCTCACTATTACTACCAATGATTGACATTTATGAAATACTTTCTATATACCAGGCACTTTCATAAGCACTTTATTCATTTCATTGCTCTTAAAAATGCAATCATGCAAATGCATTATTTTCCCATTTTATTAATAACTCAACTAAAATCCAGATATCCATTCTGTCAACTTATTGATTTGGTGCTATGGCCAGCTCAATCTGGTATTCATGTGCAAAACCTTGAAAACAGAACCTAAGTACACCAGGCTAAAAATCAAGGCAGTGGATAGGCAAAGGGAATAATCATTTTCTAGAGTCAGGAGAGCTTTGGCTTACGTGGTTCAGTTTGTTGGAGTGTCGCCCTGTAAACCAAGAGGTTCTGAGTTCAAATCTTAGGGCACATACCTGGGTTGTAGGTTCAGTCCTTAGTCAAGGTACATGCAGGAGGCAACTGATTGATGTTTCTTTCTCACATTGATGTTTCACTCCCTCTCTTCCACTCTATCTAAAATCAGTAAGCATGTTCTCCAGTGAGGATGAAAAATGAAGAAGAGATAAAAGGAGATGAACTGTATTTGAGGGTCAAATAGATGGTCAACCAAGAAAGAAAAAGATTACTTGTTACACTGAGTTTGAATGGGATAAAGAAGAGATTATATGTGGGAGATATTTAAAAGATAAGGATCACAGTATTTACAGTTATACAAGGTGAAGAAAGAAGTCTGAAGAATTTTAAGTTTCTAAGTGGATTATTATGCAAAAGGGTAAGTTTTATTTTATTTATTTGGGGGTATATCTTTTTTTTACTTTATTGTTCTTCAATTACAGTTGTCTGCATTTTCTCCACCCCATCCCATCCAACCCCACCTCCCTCCCTTGCTTCCACCCTCCCCCTTGGTTTTGTCCATGTGTCCTTTGTAGTAGTTCCTGAAAACCCTTCTCTCTACAATGCCCTCTTCCCTCCCCTCTGGCTAGTGTTAGATTGTTCTTAATTTCAATGTCTCTAGTTATATTTTGCTTGCTTTTTTCTTTTGTTGCTTATGTCCCAGTTAAAGGTGAGATCATATGGTATTTGTCCCTCACTGCCTGGCTTATTTCACTTAGCATAATGCTCTCCAGTTCCATCCATGCTGTAGCAAAGGGTATAAGCTCCTTCTTTCTCTCTTAGCTGCTTAGAATTCCATTGTGTAAATGTATCATAGTTTCTTGATCCACTCATTTGCTGATGGGCACTTAGGTTGCTTCCAGCACTTAGTTATTATAAATTGTGCTGCTATGAACATTGGGGTGCACAGGTTCTTTTGGGTTGGTGTTTCAGGGTTCTTAGGGTATAATCCCAGCAGTGGAATTGCTGGGTCAAAAGGCAGTTCCATTTTTAGTTTTCTGAGAAAATGCCATGCTGTTTTCCACAGTGGATTCACCAGTCTGCATTCCCACCAACAGTGCGGTAGGTTTCCAAAAGAGTAAGTTTTAGATAAGGTTACTTTGAGTGTCTATCAAATATCTAGATGGTATGCTTAATAAATATATATTCCAATATGAGCCAAGTAAAGAAACCTGTGCAGAAGATACATAGAAATATTACTAGTATATACACTGTTAGCCAAAATCATAGAAAGAGATGAGAGCACCTTGAGTTAATATGTAGAGTGAAAAGAGGGTAGTGAAGGAAATGAGGGAGCAAAACAAAACAAGAAGAAAAGACAAGTAACAGAGAAGAAAGAAAAATGAAGAAGCAAGAGAAAATGGTGCTTCAAAGCACCTGAGGACATCTCTCTTTCCTTGGCCATACCACAACTAAATTGTCCCTCAGTATGAAAATATAAAACTATGTGAAAAAGAAATAAACATCTCAGTTGTTAATGCTTTTAAAATCTGTGTTCTTTTATTATTATTAACCTATTTTTTTTATTTTTTATATTATTTTATATATTTATTATTACCCTAAGATAATTTATTTTTTATCCATATCTTATTTTTCTGGATTTATTGATGATGGTAAATCTACAATCACTTGAATGTTGCCATTCTCTTAGATAATTTATTAGGTGTTAAATATGCACTAAAATATGTAGATTTTTTCTTTCTTGTTTCATGTAAAGTGTTATGGAAAGACAGACATACATGTATTCAGACACTACTGTGCATACCACAGAGTTTTAGCATTGATATTATTTAAAATATTTGTTGAAAAATTAATAAATGAATAAAAAAGGGGTCTGTTACTCTAAAACATTTAAGGTTTATGTGGCTTACAAGTGGCTTTTAAAATTTTAGAATATCTATTGGCATTGGAGAAGTAAAACTAATGCTTAAAGAATGAAGCCCACTTAGTGCAAAATTGTTTCAATTTCTACTTTAGAATGATTCAAATCAACTACCCTATGTATGAAAATTTAAATCTTATAATTCCTTTAGAAATTAGAAAACCTGGAAACAATAAAACTGTATCATATAATTTCTTGTATAACCAGAAAATCACATGCATTTTAAATTTAGATTTCTGACAAAGAGGTGTTACATGTCTGTGGCAGGATTAATTTTTGCTCTGTCAGAAATGACCCAGTACTAGAGTTATTTTAAGCCATGAAGTGTTATGGTTGCCAAATACTAGGTGCCATCTAGTGGCCAGTAAGATTTAAATCCATTGTTTGGAAAACTTACAAAGTATATTGGGATTATCTACCGCTCTAACAAACTTTTTTTCCCCACAATGAGTTATTTTTTTAATCTCCAGAATATATATTTAATTTTATTTTTCAATCACCATTTATATTCAATATTATTTTGTATTAGTTTCAAGTGTTCAGCATTGTGAATCGCTTTCTGAATGATCTAATCCATTTTTACCAGGTTTCAAATCCTTCAAATTTATATTTTTTATGTGAAATATAATTCAGGACTAAGGTGACCTATCAAAATTTTGATTGATTTAATGTACCAACTGTGTGTCAAGGCTTTTTTACTTGATTTTTAATACAAGCTAAGTAAAATAAATGCTAGAGATTATATTGCTTTATAGAGTTTTCAAGTTTATGTTTTCCTTTTCTTTCTCAAATTAAATTTGATTATAAATTGGGGATGCCCTAAAAAGCCAGACTAAAGGTAAAATAGCAGTAATTGGTTGACATTAGTAATTGTCATTGCTAGTCATTTTAAATGTGGAAAATTTTACACAGTATCTAGCTATCAAGTCTCATGGAAATCTTTAACATTTTAGAATCCCCAAATTTAGAACTAGACATATGTAGGCAACATCTACTTCCGGAGAATGTTAAGAATTTCACTTTCAGCCCTGACCAGTGTGGCTCAATTGGTTATGTGTTATTCTAAAGTCATCAGTTCAATTCCCAGTCAGGGCACATGCTTGGATTGCAGGTTCTGTCCCTGGTCAGGGTGCAGGTGATAGGCAACTGATCAATGTTTCTCTCTCACATCCATGCTTCTCTCCTCCTTCTTCCTCCTGTCCCCCTCTCTAAAAATAAAGATTTTTATTTCTAAGAACTTGTTGAGTTAAAAGATTAATTACAGAGACTTCCGGCCAACATGGAGGTGTAGGTAGACACACTGTTCCTCCTCGCACAACCAAAAGAGGAGAAAAAGCAATTTAGAGGGCAATGGCAACCAGATCTGACAGAAAACTGAACTGAGTGAAAGTCTGACAACCAAGGAGTTAAAGAAGACACGTTCATTCAGACCGGTAGGTGGGGCGGAGCCGGGTGGAGGGCGCTCGGGGAGACACGGTTTGTGGAGCGGTGCCTGTGGCACTCCAGCTGCCTGAAATGGCCCGTGGTGGGCGTGCCTGGCCAAAGCGTGGCGGGCACACTCTGCGAGACCAGGGCTGAGACTGGTGGACCCTGCGGTCCCTCATTAGCATGTGGATAGACCGGGAGGAAAAGCTGGGGGGCGGAACAGACTGCTTGGCCTACCAACGCATGGAAATAAAGCCTCAAACCACCAATTGAGAACACCTGTGGGGGTTGAGACAGTGGCAGGAGGAAGCCCAAGCCTCACAGCAGAGTTTGTTGAGGAGGCCCACAGGGACTCAGAACTGTGCAGGCTCGCCCACTCAACCCGGAGCCAGCAAGGAAGGGATCAACTTGCTTGTGGGTAGCTGGGGAGGTGTGGAGAGCGGAGCAAGCACAATTGTTCTCTCAGGCCCCGCCCCCGCACACAGCATCACAGCGCGGCGACATGGGTTATCCTGCCCCAACAGAGAGCTTCACAACAGAGTGACCTGGGTTTCCCCACCCTGGTGAACACCTAAAGCTCAGCCCCTTAAAGTAACAGGTGCGCCAAGGGAAAAAAAAAAGGCCCAAATGAGAGAGAAATAAATTGCGGCAAGATAGGGGGGAGCAGAGTTCACTTCCTCCTCCCCTCAAGTGAAACACCTAACTGATTTTCTGAGGAACAGAGCAAACTCCCAACAGTATTCCAGCATATATGAAGATTGGTGACCAAGATTACAGGGGAAATTAAATGATCAGACACCTGACACAGACAACAGGACCAGGGGAGCAGGCCTGATTGGACACTTTTAAAGCCAGCCAGCAGGGGTTTTGTTGTTTGTTTGTTTTGTTTGTTTGTTTTCCCCACCCACCTTCCTCTCTGTCCTTCTTTATTTTTTTAATTCCTTCTTCCTTCCTTTCATTTAGTATTCCTAGTCTTCTCCTCTTCTTATTTCTTATTTTTTAATTTTAATTTTTTTATTTTTATATATTTTTTTACTTTATCTTTTCCCTTTCCTTTCTCATTCTTCCTTCCCCTCTCTTCTTTATCCACAGGTGATACATTAAAACCTGGAGTTGAAAAGAGAACAGAGCTAGACCCAGACAAGGGTCAGCCCTAAAAACATGGACAGTGACACAAAATTAACTTCGCTACTCCAGAGAACTTGACAGATCAATTTAAGAAACAGAGACTAGCAAGAAGAGTCTAACAAACAATGGGAAGACAAAGAAACAATCCCCAAATGAAAGGAAAGGAGGAAGCCCCGGAAAGAACGATAAAAGAAACAGAGGTAGGCAACTATCAGATAGTGAGTTCAAAGCATTGGTTATCAGGAAGTTCAAGAAGCTTGATGACCTCGCAGAGAATTTCCAGAAACTAGAGGGAAACTATAATGAACTCACAGAAAACTATGTCAACATGAAAAAGGAAATAGAAGTGATCCACAAGGGCCAAGAGGAAATGAAGAATACATTATCTGAACTGAAGAATACAATAGAAGGAATCATAAGCAGGCTCGATGAAGCAGAGGACCGGATCAGCGAGCTGGAAGACAAGGTAGAAAAAAACACCCAAAAAGAGCAGGAACAGGAAAAGAGACTCAGAAAGAATGAAGAGGTATTAAGGGAAATGCAGGACAACATGAAATGTAATAATATCCATATTATAGGGCTACCAGAAGGAGAAGAAGAAGAGCAAGGGATAGAAAACGTGTTTGAAAAAGTAATGATGGAAAACTTCCCTAATGTGATGAGAGAAAAAGTCACACAAATCCATGAAACACAGAGAGTCCCAATCAAAAGGAACCCAAACAGGCCCACTTCAAGACACATCATCATTAAAATGGCAAAATTCCAAGACAAAGAGAGAATATTAAAGGCAGTGAGGCAGAAAGAGGAAGTAACATACAAGGGAGCCCCGATAAGGTTAGCAGCTGACTTCTCAATAAAAATGCTCCAAGCCAAAGGAGAATGGCAAGAAATATTCCAAGTAATGAGAACCAGAGGCCTGCAACCAAGGCTACTGTATGCAGCAAGGCTCTCAATCAAGATAGATGGCCAAATAAGGAGCTTCCCAGACAAAAGAAGTCTAAAAGAGTACACCTCCACCAAACCAGCTCTGCAAGACATGCTAAAGGGACTGCTTTAAGTAAAGGAAGGAAAGAGAGAGAGAAAGGAACACAGATACAAAAAAAATGGCAATGAATAAGTACCTATCAATAATAACCTTAAATGTAAATGGATTAAATGCGCCAATCAAAAGACACAGAATAGCTGAATGGATAAGAAAACACGATCCACACATATGCTGCCTACAAGAAACCCACCTTAAGACAAAAGGCTTACACAGACTGAAAGTGAAGGGCTGGAAACAAGTTTTCCAAGCAAATGGACAGGAAAAAAACGCTGGGGTAGCTATACTCATATCAGACAAAATAGACTTCAAAAAAAGGGCCATAAAGAGAGACCCAGAAGGACACTTCATAATATTCAAGGGAAGAATCCACCAAGAAGACATAAACAATGTAAATATATATGCACCCAACACAGGAGCACCCAAATACATAAAGAAAATCTTGGAGGACTTCATGAAAGATATTGATAGCAACACAATTATAGTGAGGGACTTCAACACAGCAATGTCAAAAATGGACAGACCTTCCAACCAAAATATCAGCAAAGATATTCTGGCATTGCCAATACTCTACATGAAATGGACTTAACTAATATATATAGAGCCTTTCACCCCACAGAAGCTAAATACACATTCTTTTCAAATGCACATGGAACATTTTCAAAAAGAGACCATATGATAAGACACAAAACAAGCCTCAACAAATTCAAGAAAATTGAAATCATATCAAGTATTTCCTCTGACCACAAGGGACTGAAATTAGAAATGAACCCAACAAAAAAATCCCCAACACTCAAAATCATGGAGATTGAATAGCATGCTATTAAACAATGAATGGGTCAAGGATGAGATTAGGGATGAAATCAAAAAGTTCCTTGAAACAAATGAAAATGAACTGACAACAATCCAAAATTTGTGGGACACAGAGAAGGCAGTCCTGAGACGGAAGTTCATAGCGATACAGGCCTACCTAAAAGAAATAGAAACAGTTCACACAAACAACTTAACCCTACGCCTACAAGAACTCGAGGAACAACAACAAAAACAACCCAAAGCAAGTAGAAGGAAGGAAATAACCAAGGTCAGAGCAGAATTGAATGACTTAGAGACTAAAAGGACAATTCTAAGGATCAATGAATCCAGGAGCTGGTTCTTTGAAAAGATAAACAAAATCAACAAGCCTTTAAGCAGGCTCATCAAGAAAAAAAGAGAGAAGACCCAAATAAACTCAATCAGAAATGAAAGAGGAGATATTACAACTGACACCACAGAAATACAAAGGATTGTAAGACACTACTATGAAGAACTGTATGCCAAGAAATATGAAAACCTAGGAGAAATGGACGAATTTCTAGAAAAATATGATCTTCCAAAACTCAATAAGGAAGAAACAGAAAGCCTGAACCGACCAATAACAGTGGGTGAAATTGAAGCGGTAATCAAAAAACTGCCGACATGCAAAAGCCCTGGACCAGATGGTTTCACAGGAGAATTCTACAAAGCATTTAAGGAAGAACTAACACCTATCCTTCACAGACTATTCCAAAAAATCCAAAATGAAGGAAGACTCCGAAATTCTTTTTATAAAGCCAGCATCATCCTATTCCCAAAACCAGAAAAAGATGTAACAAAGAAAGAAAACTTCAGGCAAATATCACTGATGAATATTGACGCTAAAATCCTCAATAAAATATTAGCAAACTGCATCCAGCAATACATTAAAAAGATCATACACCATGAACAAGTGGGATTCATGCCAGAGATGCAAGGATAATACAATATTCGCAAAACAAGAAATGTAATACATCATATAAACAAAAGCAAAGACAAAAATCACATGATCGTATCAATAGATGCAGAAAAAGTTTTCGATAGGGTACAGCATCCATTTATGATAAAAACACTTAGCAAAGTGGGAATAGAGGGAGTATTCCTCAACATAATAAAGGCCATATATGAGAAACCTACAGCCAACATTATACTCAATGGACAAAAACTAAAATCTTTCCCACCAAGATCGGGAACAAGACAAGGTTGCCCACTATCACCACTTCTATTCAACATAGTTTTGGAAGTTTTAGCTACAGCAATCAGACAATAAAAGGAAATAAAAGGCATCCAAATTGGAAAGGGGGAATCAAAACTGTCATTGTTTGCAGATGACATGATAGTGTACTTAGAAAATCCTATAGACTCCGCCAAAAAACTACTCTATCTAATAATTGAATTCGGCAAAACAGCGGAATACAAAGTCAACATCCAGAAATCAAAGGCATTTTTGTATACCAACAGTGAAACAGCAGAAACAGAAATCAGGACAAAAATCACATTTGATATAGCAACAAAAAATAAAATAAAATACCTGGGAATTAACCTCACCAAGGAGGTAAAAGACCTGTACTCAGAAAACTACACAACACTGAAGAGAGAAATCATGGAAGACACAAACAAATGGAAACATATACCATGCTCATGGATTGGAAGAATCAACATCATCAAAATGTCCATACTCCCCAAAGCAATTTATAGATTCAATGCAATCCCTATCAAAGAACCAATGGCATATTTCACAGATATCGAACAACACGTCAAAAATTTATATGGAACCATAAACAACCCTGAATATCAGCTGCAATTTTGAGAAAGAAGAGCAAAGCAGGAGGGATCACAATTCCTGATATCAAAGTATACTACAAGGCCACTGTAATCAAAACAGCCTGGTACTGGCATAAAAACAGACAGATAGACCAATGGAACAGAATAGAGAGCCCAGAAATAAGCCCAAGTCTCTACGGGGAATTAATCTTTGAGAAACGGGGCAGAAGCATGAAATGGAATAAAAATGACCTCTTCAACAAATGGTGTTGGGAAATCTGGACGGCTACATGCAAAAAAATGAAACTCGAGCACCAACTTACACCATACACAAAAATAAATTCAAGGTGGATAAAAGACTTAAATGTAACTCGTGACACCATAAAATTTCTAGAGGAAAACATCGATAGGAAAATCTCAGATATTCCACGCAGCCACATCTTCAATGATATGTCCCCTAGAGCTAGGGACATAAAGGAAAGAATAAACAAATGGGACCTCATCAAAATAAAGAGCTTCTGTGGGGCTAAAGAAAATAGTATTAAAATAAAAAGAGAACCAACAGTATGGGTTAACATATTTGCCAATAATACCTCAGACAAGGGTTTGATCTCCAAAATATATAAAGAACTCATATGACGCCACTCCAGGAAGACAAAAAAAAAAAAAAACAATTAAAAAATGGGCAAAAGACATGAACAGATGCTTCTCGAAAGAGGACATACAGAGGGTCCAGAGTCATATGAAAAGACACTCAACATCATTAGCCATCAGAGAGATGCAAATTAAAACCACAATGAGACACCACCTCACACCAGTCACAATGGCCATCATCAACAAAGCAACAGATAACTGCTGGAGGGGATGTGGAGAAAAGGGAACCCTACTGCGCTGTTGGTGGGAATGCAGACTGGTGTAGCGATTGTGGAAAACAGTATGGAACTACCTCAGAAAACTAAAAATGGAACTGCCTTTTGACCCAGAAATTCCACTACTGGGATTATACCCTAAGAACCCTGAAACACCAATTCAAAAGAACCTATGCACTCCAATGTTCATAGCAGCACAATTCACAATAGCCAAGTGCTGGAAACAATCTAAGTGCCCATCTACAAATGAGTGGATCAAGAAACTATGGTACATTTACACAATGGAATTCTACGCAGCAGAGAGGAAGGAGGAGCTTATACCCTTTGCAACAGCATGGATGGAACTGGAGAGCATTATGCTAAGTGAAGTAAGCCAGGCAGTGAGGGACAAATACCATATGATCTCACCTTTAACTGGAACATAATCAACAAAAGCAAAAAGCAAGCAAAGCTTAACCAGGGACATGGAAATTAAGAACAATCTAACAATAGCCGGGGGGGGGTCACGGACAATGGGAGAAGGGTTTTCAGGAACCACTATAGAGGACACATGGACAGAACCAAGGGTGGAGAGTGAGGCAGGGAAGGGAGGTGGGATTGGAGGGTGAGGGGAGGGGAGAGTTTGCAGACAACTGTAATTGAATATCAATAAAGTAAAAAAAAAAGATTAATTACATAGAACATCTAATTTGTGTCTTTGATAAACATAATAAGGAAATAATGCTTTAATTGATCCCCCTGATTATAACAAAAATCTATAAAGTAATAGCAAAGTAGATTACAGCTTATTTTATCAGATCAAAACAAAAATTGAGATAATTTAATATTATCATCTTGACATCTGGATTTTATCTACATTTATAATTTGCTATAACACATTCACTTTATTTGGCAAGAGTTATCACTCATTTCTCTGACTGGTCAGAAATGAAATACTTATAACTTTTGAAATATCCTTTACTATGATTTAAATACAAAATGCATGGATTAAGGTTACATTTAATTAATAATACTTATTAAATATCTACGATATGCAGGAAGCTGGAGATATATCTGTGAACAAGAATAGACAATGTTTTCACCTTCAAGGGGATAGCATTTAGGAGTGATATTTAGGTGAGATATTTGATAGATGTTTAAAAAATAACAAAATTTCAGACAGTAAAAAATAAGCTTGTGGTGAATTGGAGAACAAAAGACAATTTAAAGGCAACATAGAAAAATAATTAAAGGGGTCCTTACTAACTTATTTGATGATTTTTAAAAGGTTAGAAATTACTTATCTAGTCACTTCTATAAGCAATTAGATTTTTATATTTTGACAGTAGCTTAGTGCAATATCCTTTCCTTTGATAATCCATGCCATTATAATAAGTTTTAAAAATAAAATAGCAACGAAAACACTAATCCATCATTGTAACAGTACCTCACTATCTAACACTTTGAAGATGTTGAAATGTTTAATTCAATAGGACATACCATGAAATTGTTTTATTTTTTCATCTGTTACTGCCTCAACCAGGGCCGTGTTAAATTTTATTTTTCTTGATGAGTTTTAGATCTAAGAACATTTGAATAGATTTATATACCTTTCCAATTATATGCAGTTATTAAAATCTCAGTCACTCTTAGTCCAGTTTATTTCCTCCCAGCTAGAACTAGAGTCAAGGAAAGGGAAGGAAAATTGGTTTGCTACTTCACTATTTATCCAGCCTCTGCTTCTAGTTTTTAAACTTTCGGATCAAAAGAAAGATTATGGAGAAAAAGCGAAACTCTTTTTCCTAACTGAGCAAATGGTTTGAGTGCTCTGTTGGCTGATGTTGTTTTCTTTGATATCACTGATTATCATTCCATGGGAAGTGACTAATGCTGGTTCTCATCTAAGTAATGTGCCTTAGTCTTGCAGCTGCTTCAACTCAGCCTTGTCCAACTATTTTCTACTTTCAGAATAAAACTGTAACTCCAGAAGGCCACCTTTGGTTTCTTGTTGCTGGGGTCCCAACAATACCTAACATTTTTGTTGTGAAATACAATGTTCTTATTAAATGAGTAAATGAAATCATTATTTCAAATTGTACATGTTTTATTATAATTGTGAAACATGTATATTGAAACTATGTGTCTAAAAAATTCCTTTGACTTAGAAAAAATCATTCTGTAAATATAAGCATGTACTCTTATTCTATATAGGTGTTAGACAGTAAAAAACCACGATTCATTTGTAATTGCATAGCACTTTTATTTATTTTTATCTCAATTGTCTTTATAATATCATAAGATACCAATGTAGGAATGATGTTCTATTGAATTAGAGCCCAGGAAAGTCTGTGTGAATAATTTATTTAGCACTCTAAATCATACCTGATTAAAGCAAATATAAATGTTAACAGTTTTATTGCTGTAAGAAATGCTGGTTCTATCTATCATCTATTTATCTATATCTATCATCTATCTATCATCATGATATATCAATCTATCATCTATCTTTTTGTCTATTATCTATTATCTATCTATCATCTATCTTATGATAGAAGGTTGGGTATGCATAAGACTGATGATGGAGATTTCACTGGTAAAACATTTAAATTTCTATTATTATTATTATTATTATTATAATATTTGGTCAATTGAAGAATCACAAGATCCCTTCATTCTGAGATATATTGTCTCATCAATAAAGAAATAAATTCACTTAAGTGTTACTTATAAATATGCTATCAAATATTATTAATTTTTGTCTCTGATATAAATCAGCTCCTAATATTCTTAAAATTAGATAAATAGAAAAACATTTGTTTGACAAAAGGAACTATAAAGTAAAATTATGAGTTAGCTATAGAAATGGTAAAATATGTACTGGGGAGTAAAACTAAATACATTAAAATTGTTTAAAACAGAATCAAGTAAATAAAATTTAGTTGTAATAAATGCTAGGAAGGAAAAGGGAAAGAAATGCAGTAAAGAGGTAATAAATAAAGAATTTGTTGTTTAGAATTTCTCATACTATTGCCCTTCACCTTTCTCTTTAATGGAGACTAGAAAGTATCTTAAGACTAGTATTAGGAAAGTTTAAGTTTGATGATTATTCCCTTTCAAAAAATTAAACCGAGCCCTGATTGGTGTGATTCAGTTCATCAGGCATTGTTCTGCAAAGTGAAAGTCACCAACCAGTTCAATTCCCAGTCAGGGAAAATGCCTAGGCTTTGAGTTTGGTCCCCTGTCAGGGTACCTACAAGAGAAAACCAATCAATGTTTCTCTCTTGCATGGATGTTTCTCTCCTTGTCTTTCTCCCTCCCTTCCACTTTAAATAAATAAATACACAAACAAACACATAAATATTTTAAAAATTAAATTGAATCATCTGCTTAAACATAAGAGACTGGCTTTTTATATTTATCTCCTCTACCTACTCAAACCCAATTAAAATTTCAAAAAAAAATATGTAAGTAAAGTGCTATACAAAGAGGAAAAATACATTTGGAGGAAGAGGTGAAAAATGAATAGAAGCTTTTTTTTATAACTATCATATAGGTGTATTGTGTACCATATACACATAGAAAGGTTTACACCTAAAAATATCTACAGAAGATATTGAATTACTTAATAAAGAAGTACTAACCCTACCAAATCCAAGCAGAAAATAGACCTTTAAAATTATAATATAAAATTAAATTAAATTAAAATAAATAAAAAGAACTAGGCTTATCTCTTACAACACCAAATATATTGAAACCCTAGAATTTTATAGCCACTCAAGTTCCCTTCATGTATAAAGGCAATAAAAATATTTACATATGTATCTATATGGAAAAGAAAAAATATACTACAAAACATACAAAAATATGATGAAGAGTTCAAAATGGATGTCATGAGGTAGACATCAAAAGCAGTTTATAATCAACTTAAAATGACTAATTTGCATAAATGTAAGTCATGTATAAAAATGTCAAAATTGTTCAAGGATAATATGGTCAAATTGTTTTTTATTGAATTTATTGGGGTTACATTCATCAATTAAAATTATATATGTCTCAAGTGTACAATCCTACAATAAATTATCTGCATATTGCATTAGTGGTCACCATCCAAATTCTAGTCTATTTCCATCACCATTTTTCCCCTATTTACTCTCTTCCATCTGCTCCCAATCGCTCTTCCTTCTGTTAATCGCTATACTGATGTTTGTGCCCTTGATTTTTTTTTCTTAAATCCTTCTCCTAATTCACCCAGCACCTCAATCCTCCACTCCTCTCTTAGTTAGACTGTTCTCTGTATCTGTTTCTATTTTGTTTGTTCACTTTGTCCATTAAATTCCATAAATAAGTGAAATTATATGGTATTTTTCTCTCTATGACTGGCTTATTTCACTTAACATAAAATCTCTAGGTCCATTCAAGCTGTTGTGAAAGGTAAGATTTCCTTCTTTTTATGGCTGAAGAGTATCCCATTGTGTAAATGCCCCACAGCTTTTTTAATCCACTAATGTATTGATTGGCACTTGGTCTGCTTCCAAATCTTGGATTTTGTAAATAGTGCTGCAATGAATATAGGGGTGTATATATTCTTTCTAATCACTATTTCCAGTTTCTTTGGATATATTCCAAGAATTGGAATCACTGGGTCATAAGGCAGTTACTTTTTTTTTATTAGGAAACTTACTACTGTTTTCCACAATGGTTATACAAATCGGTATCCCCATCAACAGTCCACGAGGGTTTCCTTTTCTGCAAATCCTCACCAACACTTTTCATTTGAGGATTTATTGATGATAGCCATTCTGACAGATATGAGGTAATATTACATTGTGTTTTTAATGTGCATTTCTCTGATGATTAGTGACATTTAGCATCTGTTTATATGTCTATTGGTCATCTGTCTGTCCTCTTTGGAGAAGTGTCTATTTAGGTACTTGGCCCACTTTTTAACTGGATTTATATTTATTTGTTTGTTTGCTTGTTTGTTTTGGGGTGTTGAGTAGTTTGATTTCTTTAAAAGTATTGCACATTCCATGTTCCCTATGACCCTTCCACATTTCCCCCCATTACACTCTCCTTCCTCCCCTCTGATTACTGTCAGTTTGTTCTTTATTTCAATGTCTCTGATTATATTTTGCTTGCTTGTTTGTTTTACTGATTATGTTCCACTTAAATGTGAGATCATATGGTATCTGTCTTTAACCACCTGGATTATTTCATTTAGCATAATGTTCTTCAGATCCACCCATACTTGAACAACAATGGAAAAATGAGGAAAAAAAAGGAAAAAATAAAAGTAAAAATAAAAATATTGAACATTAAACCCTTATCAGGTGTACCATTGGTGAATATGTTCTTTAATTAAGCTGTCTTTCCATTTTGTTGATGTTTTTTTTTCTACATAAACCTTGTTCCTTTGATGTAGTCCCATTTGTTTATTTTATCTTTTGTTTCTCATGCCTGAACAAGATATATCAGAAAAAAATATTGCTACAAGAAATGTATGAGATTTTATGCCTCTGTTTTCTTTTAGGATTTTTATGGTTTCAAGACAAACATTTAAGTCTTTAATCCATTTTGTGTTTATTCATGTGTTTAGGGTAAGAATGTCTAATTTTATTTTTTGCATATATCTGCCCAATTTTCCCAACACCATTGTTGAGAGCCATCCTGCGGCCAATCCATGACACAGCTGGGATGGCTGGGGAGCGTCTGCACAGCAGAAGTGATCATTGGCAGTTCTCCTATATATCTCCCTTTACATGCTTGCTTTTGGTGAATAATTAGTGATAGGATTCTTAGATATTGGCACAATTCCTTATGATGTTCCTTGAATGACTTACTGACCACCTACCCTGGCTATTTTCCCCACATTAAAAGGGTTAATGAAGAATAAGTTTTAGCAGGAGAGCAGCCAATACTGAAGAAGGCTGTTGTCCCTAGTAACACCTCCTGAACAATTAACACTTGTAAGCTTAAGGTTAATTTAGAGCCACAACCCCCTCCCCAAGATAGATAGTCAATGTCCTTGGGTAGAGACTGTCTGACTTTGAAAGCAGCCATTTGTTCTCATAGTGAAATCTGAAATGTTCTGTATTTTTTTCTAAATTGTTCATATGCCAGTTTTTTCTGCCTTGAATTGTAACTTGCACCTGTTCTTTCTCACGCTGGTTGAAAATTCCTCCTTATAAAAATAAAGAGAATTTCACATGGAGGGTCAGTCAGTCTGGCCCCAGCCAGGTCCCTGAGGCCTGGTCGTACTCTTGCACCCCCCAGAGAGTGTCTGGAGAGTCGTCTCATTCTGCCTTACCGTCCATCCCCAGGGACCCGAAGACCGTAGAGGCAGGACCTCTGCACACCATAAACCGAATTGATTGTTTTTACCCCATTGTATGTTCCTACCTTCTTTGTCAACTAATTGACCATAATGGTGTGGATTTATTTCTGAGCTCTCTATTTTGTTCTGTTGATCCTTATATCTGTTTTTATGCCAGTATGATGTTGTTTTGATTACAATGGTTTTGTAGTATGGTTTGATATCAAGTAGCATGATTTCTCCAATTTTATTCTTTCTCAGGATTGTTGAGGCTACTCAGGGTCTTTTGTGGTACTATATAAATTTTTGAAATATTTGTTCTAGTTTTGTGAAATACATCATTGGTATTTTCACAGGAATGTTGTTGAATCTATGCAATGCTTTGGGTAGTATGGACATTTTAATGAAATTAATTATTTCTTTCCTTGAACATGGTATGTTCCTATTTATTTATATCTTCCTAAAATACATTTTTCAGTATCTTATAATTTTCTGAGTACAGGTATTTTCATTCCTTGGTTAAAGTTATGTCCAGGTAGCTTACTTTTTTTTTTTGAAGCAATTGTAAATGAGACTGTTTTCTTAGTTTCTTTTTCTGATATGTATTACTGGTATATAAAATTCTCACCAATTTAAGAATATTCATTTTGTATTCTGCTACTTTAATGAATACATTTTTCAGTTCTAGTAGTTTTTTTGTTGGAGTCACTAGGGTTTTTTTTATATATAGAGTAACATTATTTGCATTAAAAATAGCATTTTTATTTCTCACTTTCCAATTTGAAGGACTTTATTTCTTTCTCTTGTTTTATTGGTTTGGCCAGAACTTCCTGTTATATATTGAATAAAAGTGATGAAAGTGGACATCTATTTCTTGTTCCCAACCTTAAGAGAAACAATTTTAGTTTACATACTGTGTCATGATAATTGATTTGTAAATATTATACAAACCTTGAAAGTACAAATAAATACTATTTGATCGCAGTGTATAACATTTTTACTGTATTGCTGATCTGGTTTTTAATAATTTATCTTGGAGAATTTCATGTTTTAAAATATTTTATTTATTTTTAGAGAGAGGGAAAGAGATGGAGAAACATCAGTGTGCAAAAGAAACATCAATTAGCTGTCCCTCACACAGCCCCAGCCAGGTACCTGGCCAGCCATCGAAGCATGTGGCCTGAGTAGGAATTGAACTGGGGACCTCTCCATTTGTAGAATGACACCCAACCAATTGATCCACACCAGTCACAACTAATTAAGGATATTGGTCTATAGTGTTATAACTTTGTGATGTCTTTATCTGGTTTTGGAATAAGAATATTTCTGGCCTTGTAAAATAAGCTTAGATATTTTCCCTACTCTTAATGTTTTGGAATAGCTTGATAAGGATGGATGTTAGTTCTTTGAATGTTTGGTAAAATTCACCTGTGAAGCCATTCAGTCCAGAACTGTTGAGTGCTGGAAGATTTTTTATCACTGCTTCAATTTCATTAGTTATCATTGATCTATTCAGATTTTCTGATTCTGATTCAGTTCTGCAAGATTGTGGATTTCTATAAATTTATTCATTTTTCCCAGGTTTTCCAATTTGTTGTCATATAGTCTTTAAGTTTTTTTAAAGATTTTATTTATTTATTTTTAGAGAGGAGAAGGGAGGGAGAAAGAGAGGAAGAGAAACATCAATATGTGGTTACCTCTCATGCACCCCCTACTGAAGACCTGGCCTAAAACCTAGGTGCCAGTCCGGCCTCAGCCAGGTCAGGGGTCCCACAGGTGATGGGCGGAGTCCGCTGATGAAGAATGACATGAGATGTGCAGTTTCTAGCTCATCGGCCAGGCACTGTCACTGTCCTAGATCTGAGGGACCTTCTTGGGACAGTCCCATCAGATCCTGGGGGCTTTTTAGGTTTCTCTCTTCAAGGAGGATTTTTTAAGATAGTTTCTAAACTAGACACTGGGAATGCCCAACTGCCATCATTATGATAAGCGGCAGCGGCTTCCTCTATGTTTGCCTCATCTGCAGGGGGCAATTTGTCAGTCTCCTCGGGTTCATCTTCTGGTATGCCTTCTTGACCTTCCTCCTTACCCTCATCCTCACCATCATCTGAACTTTATGGGTGGAAACTTTGCACCCTTTTTTGATAAGCATATGCTTAATGGTTTCTGTAAAGAGTTGTCTTTCTTTTGACTCAGTATGGCTCACAGCTTCTCAATAAGTTCTGGTACTTTCCACCTTCTAGCCCTGTATCTCCCTTCAGCAGGGGGGTCTGCAGCATCCTACGGTGGAGTCCTATCTGTCCAGAAATCGAGGGGGGACTTACCTGAGGGTCCCTGTTCGGGCACCACTTGCAGGGGTCCAGCCCCAGCCAGGTCAGGGGTCCCACAGGTGAGGGGCGGAGTCAGCAGATGAGGAATGACACTAGAGGTGCAGTTTCTAGCTGATGGACCAGGCACTTCTGCTTTTGGCTTTGGAGTCCTTTATTTATACAATTTTTGCAAGTTCAAGTGATGCGGGGGTTTTATATTTGGAGTGGTTTTCTCATAATACATTTGCTTTGCAAGTGTTCCGGACAAGCATGATATATGTATTAAACAAACCAGACAGGTGTTGCAATTAAACTTTTGCTTTGCAAGCTTTAGCTCTAATCTTACTAGTTGGCAAGCTCTTAGCTCTAATCTTACTAATTGATAAGCAAAGTGTCTAACCACACTATCTAATACCTTGATTTCTTGGAGCTAGGCACACTCCTTGGTTACACTGAACCAACCACATGTCTGGCACGAGGACTGGCATGAGACTGTTTCAGCTTTCTAGTAGGGGCCACACGGAAGACTCTTGTGGTTATGTGGCTAATGTCTGTCTCTTACCCTAATCTCTATCCCCTCTGCTCTCTAGCCATCTAACAACATCCCATGCCCCCTGATGTCTAAACATATCTATTATTTGCCGTCTTCTCTTTTTCTTGACATCTTCAGGCAATACACACCAAGTGGGGCCTGATCTTTTCAGAGCTTCCCAAAAAGGGAGCTTATAGTAGTCTTGCCAATAACCATTAATACTAACCCAAAGGGATCCTTTATAATAAATGCCAGTGTAGGGGGGTCTGTAGGCCTAGGAGTAGTGGTAAAGGGAAAACGATAGAGAGCTGACCAAACTAACCTTTTAGATCTAATTATAATCCCTGAAGCCCGAATTCTGCCTGATATGGTGGGAGCAAATCAGGGTGTGGGGCTTGGGCCAAAGAGTTTTCTCCATCCCGTTCCTGATGAATCGTATACCATCTAGGGGGGCATTTGAGAGTGAGGGTACTTTCTGCTTGACTAATATTTGCTCTGTAATTTTCCAAGAACTCTGTCTTCTTAGTGGAATTGCCATCTGCCCCAGTCCCACATGAAATCACACTGACCCCAAGCAAAGGAAGCAATAGAATGATTAAACAGAGGAATGCATGGTGATTTCTCCTGTTGTGTCCACCGTGCAGACTCGTGGAGCCCTCTGCGACTTTGTTATCATACGGTAGGGTTGAATCACCCTCCGGCACCTAGGCATGTGCCTAGACTGGGAATCAAACCAGTGACCCTTTGTTTTGCAGGTTAGCACTCAATCTACTGAGCTACATCAGCCAGAGCCAATTTGTTGGCATACAGTTTCCATAGTATAATTTTACAATCCTTTATATTTCTTTGTTGTCAGTTGTTATTTTTCTTCTTTCATTTGTAATATTATTCTTTTGGGATTTGAGTGTTCTCTCTTTTTATCTTCACGAGTCAAGTTAAAGGTTCTTCAATCATGTTTATCTTTACAAAGAAACATCTCTCAGCTTCATTGTTCTTTTGTATTTTTATACTCTATTATTTCTGCTTTGATCTTTATTCTTTTTTGTTCTATAAGTTTGGACCTTGTTGTTGTTTTTTTGTAGTTCCTTTTGATGTAATGTTAAATCATTTGTTTGTTTTTTTTCTTCTTTTTAGAGGTAAGCCTGTAATGCTATAAATTTCTTTCTGAGGACTACATTGCCCTGTCCCATCAATTTAAGTCCACTGTGTTCTCATTTTTTTGGTCTGAAGGTATATTTGGATCTTCCTTGAACTCATTGTTAACCCATTTATAGTTTAATAGCATGTTACTTAGTCTCTATATGTTCAGGTGTAGTTCACTTTTCTTGTAATTAATTTCTAGTTTCATATCCTTATGGTCAGAGAAGATGCTTGATACTATTTCAAACTAGTTGTATTTATTGAGACTTGTTTCGTGTCCTAACATGTAATCTATCCTAAAAAATGTTCTATCTGCACTTGAACAGAATATATATTCTGCTGCCTTGGGGTAAAATGCTCTAAAGATATCAATTAATTTTATGTGATCTAGTGTGTCATTTAAGCCTGTTGTTTTTTGGTTGATTTTCTGTCTGCAAAATCTATTTATTGACATCAATAGAGTGTTAAAATCCCCTATAATAACAGTGTTACTATTAATCTCTCCTTTTATATTCATCAAGATTTTCTTTACATATGTAGGTGCTCTTATGTTGGCTGCACAAATATTTACAATCATTATATTTTCTTGTTGGATTGACCCCTTTAGCATTAATTATACAGTGATATTCTTTGTCTCTTATCATAGCCTATGTTTTAAAGCCTGTTTTGTTTGATATAAGTATTGCTAATCCATGTTTTTTTTTACTTACATTTGCATGAAACATTTTTCCATCTTTTAATTCTTAGTCTGTGTCATTTATTCTTAGATGGGTCTCTTGTGGGCAATATATATTTATATATAATTCCATTACATATAATTATATCTCACATACAATACGTAATATAAATACATTAATATATTTATATTTATAGTATATATTTGTAGTATATATTTTATAATTTAATTTATATACTATATATTATTTTATATATATATATAATTAGACATATATAATTTTCTTATTTTTTATCCATTCAGCTACTTTATGTCTTTTGAGTGGACTATTTAAGCCATTTGCATATAAAGTGATTACTGATAGGTACATATTTCTATTTTATTACTCATAACTATATTCTTGTTCTTTTTCTTTATTCTTCATAATGAAGACCATTTAACATTTCTTGCAATACTGTTTTGATGGTAATTGAACTCCATTCAGTTCTTTTTCCCTCTGAGAAGCTCTTTATTTCACCATCAGTTTTAAATAATAGCTTTGTTGTGGCAAGTAGCCTTGGTACTGTCCCTGTTTTTAATCACTTGAATAGTTTATGCCAGTCCCTTTGGCCTGAGGTGTTTCTGTTGAGAAATCAGCTGACGGTCTTATGAGATCTCCCTAGTAGGTAACTACCTATCCTTCTTCTGCTTCTCTTAAAATGATATCTTTATGTTTAAACTTTGCCATTTTAATTATAATGTGTCTCCATGTGGGCCTCTTTGGGTTCATCCTGTTTTTAACTGTCTGTGTTCCTGGATTTGTGTGTCTTTTTCTTTACTAAGTTTTAAAAGTTTTCAGCCATTATTTCCTCAAACAAGTTCTCAATTCTTTTTACTCTCTTTTCTTTTTCTGGACCTTCTATGATGTGTATGCTTTTATACTTGATGTTCTCCCAGCGGTGCTTAAAATTTCCTCATTTAAAAAAATTATCTTAGAGAATGAAGATGGTGGCAAGGTAGGTGGGAGTGGAGTCCAGTTCTCCCTGTGCCCAGCTGGAACACCTAGCCTATCTTCTGAGGAGCAGAGTGAACAACCAACAAAATCCTAGCTTATATGAAGTATGGAAACCAAAACTTGCAGAGGACATTGAAAAACAGATGGTGACGAGACTGCACTGGGATGTTACGGTCCCTGGATTGGCACAAGGACCAAGGCTGCTGCAGCCTCTGGCCCAGCACCTGCTGCAGAATACTTGGAGAAGATTTAGATCACTATCTCCCTCCCCTACCAGAAAACAGAGGGCATTCCAGCACCAGGAGGAACCTGGATGATGGAAGTTGCTGGGGGGAATGCAGATGAAGTGTGAGACACACAGAGAAAGTACACATCTGGTGCGACTATGGACACCAGCATCAGAGAAATTGAGGTGCCAGACAACACCTGGGAAAGGAGGAGCTGGGCCATGTCAGACCCTGACTTGGATAGTCTCCATACTGGTTGGAAAGTTGGGCTGTGAGAAAAACTGTGCACTTGTTAAGAATGGCAGGCAGCAGTTTTGTAAGGAACTCTCCAGCAGAGGCTGACTCACCTAAAGTGTGATTTGAGCGGTTGGCGCCCCAAGGCTGAGTGGCTGAATAAAACAGTGAGCGAGAGATTGACTCATGCTGTGAGTATCTGAGTGACTTATTTGAGCCTGGCAGCTCATGGAGGACCAGGGACAGAGGCTGGGAAACTGAATATTGCAGCCCTGACCTGGTCCCCATCCTCTCAAAACCATAGGAAGGGAGAAAAGTGAAGCACAGCCCCCTACTTCCTGTGGCATCTAAGAAGAACAGCAGAACTCCCTGAACAGGTTTAAAGTCAGCAGAAGGCTTATTTTGTTTTCTTTTTGGATCCTATCTCTTTTTTTTGGGGGGGGGGCTTCTTTTTTTCTTCCCCCAGGTGATACAATAAGATGTGGAGTTACAAAGGGTCCAGAGACAGATCCAAATGGGGAACACAACGTTAATCCCCCAAACTGGGAAAATGAGACAAATGTCACTTTGCTGTCCCATAGAGCTGGCATTTTATTGTTTATGTGTATTATTACCATTTTTTCATTATTTTACCACTTTTATCGTATTACTATTTTTTATTTCTCTTCCTTATGTTTAGTTTTCCTCATTTTATTTCTCTGTTAAATTGCATTGTTTGACTGGTTTTCCTTATTCTCTCTTATTGTAGTTTAATTTTCCATCTTTCCCTTCACCCATGTTCCAAGAACACACAACTCTAGATGAGGTACTTTCTATTCTGGTTATCCAAACCATTTATTTCTTGTCATATTATTGTTGTTCCAGTACTACTGAAAATAACTGTTGTTCCATACAATTGTACATAATACACAGCAGCCCTCCCTGATCTTACTGCACTGCACTTTAATCCTGAGTGTCATTATTGATGTGGTTAACTCTATTCTCTCTCACACTGTTACAGAACAGGCCAGGGGCAGACAATGATATACTGATACCAAAAGGACCCCTCTTTGTGCTTCTGGGGTCTCCCCTACCCTGTCCTTATGCTCACTGTCAAAGGAAAGACGTCTCTCAATGCCAGAGACTGGTGAAAAGGAAAGGAATTATTTATTTACAAGTTATACAGGCTTGGAGTAATGACATAATGTCTTCTTAAAAATACCAAAGTTCTCTAGAATACCCATAAATGTACACAGTCCTTCCTTTGCCCCCTGCCCAGTCCAGGGTACCATATCTCAGGAAAAGAAGTAGAAGTCTGTGATTCAGGCAGCTCCTCAGTTCCGACACCATCCACTGTGTCACCACCACAATCTCCAGTTAATACAAAACCACATGTCACCTTCTCATGGCCCACCAGCAAGTGTCCTTTCACTCCTTTTCTTCCAGACAAAGTTTTTCCTGCTTCCTAGGCCGCGTGGCCAAAGGAGCAACCCAAAGCCACATGGTCCTTTCTCTCTCCCTGGCCAAGGGGTCCCCACTCCTCCAAAGCCTCATAGTCCTGTGCCCTCCTTCCTGCAGCATCTCTCCTGCAAGCTTCCAAACTGCTAAGAGAGAGCTCTGCATTGCTGCTATGCTGCGGATTTCGTCCCGCAAAATCCGTGGTGACCGTGACTGAACGCGTGAATGAATCTCACATAGAGACATGCTTGGAAGAGGAGATCCGGGGCTATGTGGCTTCCCTCTTATCATCTGGGAGAAAGCCCCGAGCCTCGGGTCCAGGGGTATTTACTGAGGATTTGGGGCACAGAGCATCAGGTTATAAATTCAGGTCCGGTGGCAGACAGGACCGGGGAAGTACATTAAACAGGAGACAAGTAAATTGAGGGCAAGCTAGCTAGGGATGTTTACTTTAGGACCATAAACATTGTAGCAGGGGAGATTCACAGGCATCCCTTAACATAAGCCCCTTGGATTCCGGGAAGGAGAGACTCAGCAAGGCAATAAATTTTTAAGAAACATGTTAGCCAAATTCCCCTATAAAGAATTCTTTTTTCCACAGACATGATTCCGACATGCCGACTTGGTAGTATTTTTTTCCATGCTGAGGCTTTCCTCACACGCGTGAATCCCAGAGCTACGCTTTTGTCATGCATGTGAAAAGAATTCCCTACACTGCTACATCTTGCTTCCCAGCTCCAAGCTGCATGGCAAAGGGAGCCCCGAAGCCATGGGGTTCTCCCCTCTTGCCAAAACCATGTATTCCTCACTTCCCAGTTACATATTGGGTCCAAGTCTCTTCCATCCCCCTGGCTCAAAGCATGGCCACAGCTATTTAACATACCTATAAAATCAGTTAAAGGTTATAGATATGTTAAATGATCATGCCAGAGGTTAGCTGCAAAGCTGGTGCTATACAAAACAGCCCTGAATGGCCCTTCTCCCTGTGCCCCAGGCCCCAGCTCAGACTTATGGGGGTGAGGGCAAATATATATAATATTTCTTGGACACCTTGAGTTCTGGACCCCATTATAAATCCCTATTTGGGGCCCCCTCTTGGCTGCACCCTGTTACAACACTACACCTATGTTCTATCCTTTAATCTCACTATATCGCATCATCTAACATTGCACAAGAGCTCTGTTTTCTGGATTCAGCTCACAATCCTCCTCCACTCTAACAAGAGTCTTATCTCTCTTTCACCTTTTATAAAAAGTGGCCGGCTGGGTGAAACATCACAGTTAATGCTATACTTATACAAAAAAATCTCTTATCCCTTCCCCACTTCCTCATACTTTAAATCCCATAAAATGCTCTCCAGCTGTCCTAATCCATTTTGCCTACCCCCTGCCACTGGTCACATACAAGAATAAGTGGGAGCTGCAAACATCAGTATACCTGCTGGAGGAGACAAACCACCAACAAAAGAATCACCAAAAGGTAAAAACCGAAGTACAACAAGAAAGCCCACACAAACAGAAGAAAGGGAAAACCTAGAGCATCCAGACAAGGAGATCAAAGAAACCACAACACTAAACCACATAGAATTCCTACCATAGAAGTTCACCCTACAAAGTCAGCCAGCAAAGTGAAACATGAGGGAGCACAGAAAAAAAAAAAAACAAAAAGAGTCACCTAAAATGGGGAGACAAAAAAAGAACATGCAATCGAAAGGAATGGAACACTCCCCACTAGAGATAACCGAGAGACTTCTGGCCAAGATGGAGGTGTAGGTAGACACACCATGCCTCCTCGCACAACCAAAAGAGGAAAAACAACAATTTAAAGAACAAAAACACCTAGAACTGACAGCAAATTGAACTGAGTGGAAGTCCGACAAGCAAGGAGTTAAAGAAGACATGTTCACCCAGACTGGTAAGCAGGGCAGAGCCAGGCGGAGAGCGCAGTGAGACAGCCATTTGTGGAGTGGTACCAGCAACACTGAAGCTGCCCCAGAGAGGCCCGTGGTGTGTACGCCTGGCCAAAACGTGGCTGGCACACTCAGCAAAACCCACAGTTGGCCCACCCAGAGCCAGTGGGGCTGAGACTGGTGGACTGGGTAGTCCCTCATTCATGCACACATAAACTGGGAGAAAAAGCTGGGGAGCAGAGAAGAACATGCAACCCACCATGAAGGGGAAATAAAGCCTCAAACCGCTGATAGAAAACACCTGTGGGAGTTGAGGCTGCAGCGGGAGGAACTCCTAGATTCACAGGAGAGTTCATTGGAGAGACCCACAGGGACTTGGAACTACACAAGCCTGCACACCCACCCTGAAGCCAGCACAGAAGGTCCCAACTTGCTTGTAGGTAGCAGGGGAAATGAGGAGAGCTGAGAAAACACCATTGTTCACTCAGGCCCCACCGACACAGGCAGGTCACAACACAACGACGAGGTTTGCCCCACCCTGGTGAACACCTAAGGCTCCACCCCTTAAAGTAACAGGCGAACTGAGGAAAAAACAATGGCTCAAATGAAAGAACAGATCAAAGCTCCAGAAAAAATACAACTAAGGGATGAGGAGATAGCCACCCTAACAGATACACAGTTCAAAACACTGGTAATCAGGAAGCTCACAGGATAGGTTGAAATTTGGTCACAACTAGATGAACAAATTAAGGATACGCTAAAGGAAGTGAGGGGAAATGTGCAGGGAACGAGTAGAGATGAGAAGGAAAGTGGGACTCAAATCAATGGAGGGGACCAGAAGGAAGAAAAAAACATTCAACCAGAAAAGAATAAAGAAACAAGAACTCAAAAAAATGAGGAGAGACTTAGGAACCTCCAGGACATCTTTAAACGTCCCAACATATGAGTCCTAGGGGTGCTGGAAGGAGAAGAGGAAGGGCAAGGGATTGAAAAATTATTTGAACAAATAATGAAAGAGAATTTCCCTAGTCTAGCAAAGGAAATAGACTTCCAGGAAGTCCAGGAAGCTCAGAGAGTCCCAAAGAAGTTGGACCCAAAGAGGAACACACCAAGGCACATCATAATTACATTACCCAAGATTAAAAATAAGGAGAGAATCTTAGAAGCAGCAAGAGAAAAGGAGATAATCACCTACAAAGGAGTTTCCATAAGACTGTCAGCTGATTTCTCAAAAGAGACCTTTCAGAAAAGAAGGGGCTGGAAAGAAGTATACCAAGTCATGAAAGACAAGAACCTACAACCAAGAATACTCTATCCAGCAAAACTTTCATTTAGAATGGAAGGGCAAATAAAGTGCTTCTCAGATAAGGTCAAGTTCAAGGAGTTTATCATCAGGCAGCCTTTATTATATGAAATGTCAAAGGGATTTATATAAGACATGGAGGGGTATCAACAGGGAAGTGTGAGGGGGAGAGAGGAGGAAAAAGTACAGAGAATAAGTAGCATAAACGGTAGGTAGAAAACAGACATGGGGAGGTTAAGAAGAGTATAGGAAATGTAGAAGCCAAAGAACTTATTGTATGACCCATGGACAAAAACTAAAGAGTGAGGAATGGGGAGTGTGTGGGATGGATGGGAATAAAGGGCGGGGGAATGGGACAACTGTAATAGCATAATCAATAAAATATAATTATAAAAAAGAGGTAACCAAAATGAAGGTATCCAAAGTATCACATATAGAATTCAAAATAATGGTTATAAAGATGCGCAAAAAACTCATAGACAACTACAAGTAACTGAGTAAGAACTACATCAGCATGAAAACAGAAATAGAAACTATAAACAAAAACCAGGAAAAAATGAACAATAAAATCTCAGAAATAAAGAACACACTAAGGCAATTATTAGCAAGCTGGATGAACCAGAGGACTGAATCAGTGAGCTGGAGGACAAGGTCGAAAAAAACCCAGATAGAGCAACAAAAGGAAAAGAGACCCAGAAAGAATGAACAGGTGGTAAGGGAGCTGCAAGACAACATGAAACATAACAATATCCATGTAATACGAATACCAGAAGGAGAAGCAAAAGAACAAGGGATAGAAAACTTATTTGAAAAACTAATGATGAAAATCTTCCTTAATTTGATGACAGAAAAAGGCACACAAATCCAGGAAACACAGAGAATCCCAATCAAGAGAAACCCAAAGAGGCCCACCTCAAGACACATCATAATTAAAATGGCAAATTCCAAGACAAAGAGAGAATATTAAAGGCAGCAAGGGAGAAACAGGAAGTAACACACAAGAGAGTCCCAATAAGGCTAGCAGCTGACTTCTCAATGGAAACGCTCCAAGCCAGAAGAGAATGGCAAGAAATATTCCAAGTAATGACAACCAGAGGCCTGCAACCAAGAGTACTTTATCCAGCTAGGCTCTCAATTGAAATAGAAGGCCAAATAAGGAACTTTCCAGACAAAGGAAGTCTAAAAGAGTACACTTCCATCAAACCAGCTCTGCAAGACAGAAGGATTGTCTTGCTAAGGGGACTGCTTTAAGAAAAGGAAGAAAAAGAATGAGAGAGAGAAACACAGGTCCGAAAAAACAGCAATAAATAAGTACCTATCAATAATAACCTTAAACATAAGTGGATTAAATGAGCCAATCAAAAGACCTAGAATAGCTTAGAATGGATAAGAAAGCATGATCCACACATCTACTGCCTACAAGAGACCCTCCTCAGAACAAAAGACCTACACAGACTTCAAGTGAAGGGACGGAAGCAAATATTCCAAGCAAACAGACTGGAAAAAAAAAACTCCAGGGTAGCAATACTCATATCAGACAAAATAGACTTCAAAAAAAGGACATAAAAAGAGACCCAGAAGGACACTTCATAATACTCAAGGGAAGAATCCACCAAGAAGAAATCAACATTGTAAATACATATGCACCCAACATAGGAGCACCCAAATACATAAAGAAAATCTTAGAGGACTTCAAGAAAGATATTGACAACAACACAATTATAGTAGTTCATTTCAACACCCCACTGTCAAAAATGGATAGATCTTCCAAACAAAAAAATCAACAGATATTGCGGCATTGAACAATGCCCTATATCAAATGAACTTCACTGATATATATATACAGCCTTTCATCCCAAAGAATCAAAATACACATTCCTTTCAAAAACACATGGAACATTTTCAAAGATAAACCACATGATAGGGCACAAAACAAACCTCAAAAAATATAAAAAAAATTGAAATAATATCAAGCATTTTCTTTTTCCACAAGGGAATGAAATTCGAAACAAATCTCAAAGAAGAAACTCAAAAACACTAAAACTCATGGAGATTGAATAGTATGCTATTAAATAATGAGTGGGTCAAGAATGAAATCTAGGAGGAAATAAAAAAGTTTCTGGAAACAAATGAAAATTAACTCACAACGGCCCAACACTTATGGGACGCAGCAAAGGCAGTCCTGAGAGGGAAGTTCATAGCAATACATGCCTAACTAGAGAAGTCAGACTTCTTTCAAATAAACAATCAAACCCTACATCTACAAGAGCTCGAGGAACAACAAAGACAGCCCGGAGTAAGTAGAAGGAAGGAAATAACCAAGATCAGAGCAGAATTAAATGACATAGAGACTAAAAGCACAATTCTAAGAAACAATAATTCAAGGACCTGGTTCTTTGAAAAGATAAACAAAATCAACAAGCCTTTAAGCAGGCTCATCAAGAAGAAAAGAGAGAGGACCCAAAGAAACACAATAAGAAATGAAAGAGGAGAGATTACAACTGATACCACAGAAATACAAAGGATTGTAAGAAACTGCTACGAAGAACTATATGCCAAGAAATTTGAAAATCTAGCAGAAATGAATACATTTCTGGAAAAATATAATTTTCCAAAACTCAATGAAGAAGAGCCAGAAAGACTGAACAGACCAATAACAGCTGACAAAATTGAAGCAGTAATCAAAAAATTCCAAACAAACAAAAGCCCTGTACCAGATGGTTTGACTGGAGAATTCTACAGAGCATTTAAGAAAGAGCTAACCCCTATCCTTCACAGACTTTTCCAAAAAATCCAAGAAGATGGAAGACTCTCATACTCTTTTTATGAAGCCACCATCATCATAATCCCAAAACCAAATAAAAACACAACAATTAAAGAAAACTTCAGGCCAATATTGCTGGATGAACATAGGTGCTAAAATCCTCAACAAATCATTTGCAAACCACACCCAGCAATAAATTAAAAAGATCATACACCATGACCAAGTGAGATTCATCCTAGAAATGCAAGAATGGCACATTTTTTGCCAATCAATAAATGCAGTACATCACAAAAGAAAAGTAATGCAGATCCCACACCTGTGCACAGTCCGTGTGTTGTGGCTGCTGCAATGGACAAATGCACACAGACTACAGAAATCCTATGGAGAAAAAGGGACGGCATGGCTACTCCCTAAGTGAGAGAGAGAGGGTGAGAGAGAGGGCCTCAACCCCTGCTCGGAGAGGCTTTTATTGCTTTTCTGGGTATATTACATCAAGGATGCTTTTCATTTACTATGCACAGGTCTTCATTTACCATGCACAGGTTTGCTGTAAGTGATTACCTTTTACAGATAACAAAGGAAAGAATGTTGCTAATTACTTCAAAGAGAAGGATGTTACAGATCTAGTGGAAATGTGGTTGAACTGGTTACACTCCATACTTGGGAGGTTCAGCACAGACTTGAGGAAGTTACTTTAGAGATATGCAGTAAACATTTGTTGCCTCAATCCAAGGTGAAGGAGTTTTAGAAAAAGCAAGTCTCATAGCAGTCTAAGTACAATGCAGGACTGACTTCCCATGGGAAAACCTATCTGTGGACTTCGCTCCTATGTGCTGACTCACTCCCCACTGGGCTTGCTGAGTGGGGGCTGGACTACATTCCCATGCCATGCAAAACGGTTCCCTATAGAAAAGCAAAGACCAAAATAACATGATTATATCAATAGTCACGGAAAAAGCATTTTATAAGGTACAGCACCCATTTATGATAAAAACACTCAGTAACATAGGAACAGAGTGAGCATTCCTCAACATAATGAAGGCCATATATGAGATACCTATAGCCAACATCATACGCAATGGGCAAAAACTTAGAGTTTTCCCACTAAGATCAGGAACAAGGCAAGGATGTCCACTTTCACCACTCCTATTCAACATAGTATTGGAAGTCCTAGCCACAGCAATCAAACAAGAAAAGGAAATAAAAGGCATCCAAATTCAAAAAGAAGAAACAAAAGTGTCATTGTTTGAAGATGACATGATAGTGTACATGGAAAATCTTATAGACTCCACCAAAAAACTGCTCAACCTAGTAAATGAATTTGGCAAAACAACAGGATACAAAGTCAATATTCAGAAATCAAAGGCTTTTTGTATACCAACAATGAAATATCAGAAACAGAAATCAAGGAAAAAATCCCATTTGATATAGCAACAAAAAAATAAAATAAAATACCTGGGAATTAACCTCACCAAGGAGGTAAAAGACCTGTACTCAGAAAACTACACAACACTGAAAAAAGAACTTAAGGAAGTCACAAGCCAATGGAAACCTATACTGTGTTCATGGATCAGAAGAAGTAACATCATCAAAATGTCCATACTACCCTAAGCAATTTATAGTTTCAATGCAATACCTATTAACATAACAATGACATGTTGCACAGATATAGAACAAACACTTCAAAAATCTATATGGAACTATAAACAACCCCAATAGCTGTAGCAATTTTAAGAAAGAAGAACAAAGTAGGAGGGATCACAATACCTGATATCAAACTGTATTACAAGTCCACTGTAATCAAAACAGCCTGGTACTGGCATAAGAACAGACACATGGACCAATGGAATAGATTAGAAAGCCCAGAAATGAACCCAAGTCTCTATGGCCAATTAATATTTGACAAAGCGGGCAGCAGCATAAAATGGAGCAAATATCGCCTATTCAACAAATGGTGTTGGAAGATCTGGACAGCTATATGCAAAAAAAAAAAAAAAATGAAACTCGAGCACCAAGTTACACCATAGATAAAAATAAATTCAAGTGGATAAAAGACTTAAATGTAAGTTGTGACACAATAAAAGTCCTAGAGGACTTTTATGTCCTCTAGGCAGGACACATTGGCAGAAAAGTCTCAGATATTCCAGGCAGCAATATTTTCACTGATATGTCCCCTAGAGCAAAGGACATAAAGAAAAGAATCAACAAATGACATCTCATCAAAATAAAAAGATTCTGCATGGCTAAAGAAAATAGCATTAAAATGAAAACAGAACTAACCATATCGGAAAACATATTTGCCAACGAATCCTCAGACAAGGGTTTGATCTCCAAAATATATTAAGAACTCACCCAACTCCACTCCAAGAAGACAAGAAACCCAATTTAAAAAAGAGGAAAGGGGGGAGAAAGATGGTGGCGAAGTAGGAGGGAGTGTGATCGATTTCCTCCGGCCCACTGGCGGGATATCTGGCCGATTTTCTGAGGAGCAGAGCGATCACCCAGCTGTATTCCGGTGTCTGGGAAGATTGGCAACCAGGACTGCACATAAACTGAAAGATCAGTCGGTAGGGAGAATGCTTCGGAGGGAAGGGGTCCCTCGGGTCTCACGGGGAGCCAGGAGGTCTGCGGATCCAGTAGCAGCAGCTTCCTGGTTTGCTCCAGGATCCGTGGGAGGGAGCTGGATTGGGTGTGTGAGTTGCCAAAGCAGACGCGCGCGTCTGTTGGAAGAGCCTTGGTCCCCAGCAGTCCAGAGGTCGGTGCGTATGTGGGGACTGATCTGCAGAGGCTGGCAATCCCAGCGGGAGGAATTGGAGTCTGAATTGAAAGGGAAACCCAGGCCCGGAGCTCCTGGATTGGGCGCGCACCCAGTGGAGCCAGTCGGGGGCGGCTGGCCTAGGTGCCCGACCGGGCGCCCAGGCCTGCGGTTTGCAAGCTCCAATTCCAGAGACAAAAGTGATCCACAAATGCAGGGGCGCAAAGCTCACTCATGGAGGGCCTGAGACAAAACCCAGACCTGAGGTGCAGAGGATCCGTGGGGGAGAAACAGAGGAGCTACATTGAGCCCCACTGAGGGGAGTCACAGACATCATAAACTCTGACTCAGGGTGGAGGTCAGGCGGCCCAGAGGAGGTGCTGCAAATTCCCAGCAACTAGGCTGGAGGCAGGATGGCAGCTGAGAGTGAAGCACAGGAAGAGAGCAAATCTTCCCAGCCTGACGCTGTTGAAGCCAGCCAACAAAAGTATTTTTTTATTTTTATTTTTTATTTTTTTATTTCTTTCGTTTTCTCTTTGTTTCTTTGTTTGTTTTTCCCTACCCTCCTTCCTATCTGTCTCTCTATATTTTTTAACTCCTTCTACATTCCCTTCATTTGGTATTCCTAGTTTTCTCTTCCTTTTATTTCCTATTTTTTATTATTTTTTTATTTTAGGTTATTTTCAAATTATATTCTTCTTTATCTTTCTTTTTCCTTTTCTTTTGCTTTCTTTTCCTTCTTTATCTCCCTTCCCCTCGCTTCTTTATCAACAGGTGAGACATTAAAACCTGGAATTGTGAAGAGAATAGAGTAGGACCCAGACAAGAGTCAGCCCAAAAAACAGAGAGTGACACAAAATTAACTTCCCTGCTTCAGAGAACTTGACAGATCAATTTAAGAACCAGAGGCTAGCAAGAAGAATCCCACAAACAATGGGAAGACAAAGAAACAATCCCCAAATGAAAGAAAAGGAGAAAGCCCCAGAAAGAATAATAAATGAAACAGAGGAAAGCCAACAATCAGATATTGAGTTCAAAGCATATATTATCAGGCAGTTCAAGAAACTCGAGAAGCTTGATGAACTCACAGAAAACTACCACAAACTACAGGGAAACTATAATGAACTCACTGAAAACTATGTCAACATGAAAAAGGAAATAGAAGTTATTCACAAGGGCCAAGAGGATATGAGGAATACAATATCTGAACTGAAGAAAACAATAGAAGGAATCAAAAGTAGGCTCGATGAGGCAGAGGATCGGATCAGCGAGCTGCAGGACAAGGTTGAAAAAAGCACCCGAAAAGAGCAAGAACAGGAAAAGAGGCTCAGAAAGAATGAAGAGGTATTAAGGGAAATGCAGGACAACATGAAACGTAACAATATTCATATTATAGGGATACCAGAAGGAGAGGAAGAACAGCAAGGGATGGAAAACCTGTTAGAAAAAATAATGGTGGAAAACTTCCCTAATCTGATCAGAGAAAAAGCCACACAAATCCAGGAAATACAGAGAGTCCCAATCAAAAGGAACCCTAACTTCAAGACACTTCATCATTAAAATGGCAAAACTCCAAGACAAAGAGAGAATCCTAAAGGCAGCGAGGCAGAAGCAGGAAGTAACATACAAGGGAACCCCAATAAGGTTAGCAGCTGACTTCTCAATGGATACACTCCAAGCCAGAAGGGAATGGCAAGAAATATTCCAAGTAATGAGAACCAGAGGCCTGCAACCGAGACTACTCTACCCAGCAAGGCTCTCAATCAAGACAGATGGCCAAATAATGAGCTTCCAAGACAAAAGAAGTCTAAAAGAATACACCTCCACCAAACCAGCTCTGAAAGAGATCCTAAGGGACTGATTTAAGGGAAGGAAGAGAAAGAGAGAGAGACAGGAACACAGGTACAAAAAAAAAATGGCAATGAATAAGTACCTATCAATAATAACCTTAAATGTAAATTGATTCAATGCTCCAATTAAAAGACATAGAATAGCGGAATGGATAACAAAGCACGACCCACACATATGCTGCTTACAAGAGACCCACCTCAGGACAAAAGACATACACAGACTGAAAGTGAAGGGCTGGAAACAAGTTTTCCAAGCAAACGGACAAGAAAAAAGAGCTGGGGTAGCAATACTCATATCAGACAAAATAGACTTCAAAAAAAAGGGCCATCAAGAGAGATCCAGAAGGACACTTTATAATACTCAAGGGAAGAATCCACCAAGAAGACATAAACATTGTAAATATATATGCAC
>PVJI01015939.1:0-39677 GCA_004026765.1 Micronycteris hirsuta
GAATAATCTATCCAGCAAAACTGTCATTTAGAATGGAAGGGCAGATAAAGTGCTTCTCAGATAAGGTCAGGTTCAAGGAGTACATCATCACGCAGCCTTTACTATATGAAATGTTAAGGGGTTTTATATAAGGACTCATGAGAGAAGGCACCAAGGCCAGATCAGCTACTGGGGAACTCAGATCAGCCACAGCCAAGACACTTGTGAGGTAAGCATGCAAAATACAACCAGAGAAACAAATTATAACCAGAGACATTGAAATTTAGAACATTCTGGCAGTAACCAGAGGGGAGGGGGAAGGGGATAATGGGGACAAGGGTATTCAGGAACTGCTATAAAGGACACATGGACAAGACCAAGGGGGAGGGTGGAAGCAAGGGAGGGAGGTGGGTTTGCCTGGGGTTGGGGGTGGGGGTAAATGCAGACAACTGTAAGTGAACAACAATAAAATAATTAAAAACAAAACAAAACAAAACAAAAAAAGTAAGCCCACAGAATTGGCCAAAGAATGTAAAAATACAGCAACAATGAAATCATTTTATTGGATAATGAAGCAGATTATAAAGCTATCACATTTAAATAATACAAGTAGAGTATTAACAGAATAAGTTCAGAAATAGTCCCCAAAACAAATAAAATTTTAGTGTATAAGAAATGAGACATTTCAAATCAGTAACAGGATTTCAGTTTATGTGTTGAAATAGTTGTTTCACTAATTAGAAAAATAAATAAGTTAAAATTTTACCTCACATCCTATGCTAAATTAATTCCAGATAGATTCAAGTTTTCTTCAATTTCTTTCAATCATACTGTATAGTTTTCTGTGTGCAGAATTTATATATCTTTCAATATGTCTATTTCTGGGTATTGAGGAATTTCAGATGCTATTATATATGATAGCTTAAATCTTTTTATTCTCTGCTTGTTCCAAGCTTATAGGAATAAAATTACATTTCCTACATTGAAAAAAAAAAAAAAGAAATCATCAGCCTATTCTTATGTAACTGATTCCTGATCACAATTGAACTATGTATGTGGAAACTCTATTGTTCTAGGAAGCAATAGATGGTGAGGTAATTATTAATAATAATAAGCATAAATCATCAATAATTTCAAGTGAGAAATATTTTTTGGAGTCTTATGTATTCTATTTGGTGAAAATGCTTTCTAAATTTTTGTGATTTTGTAATCAAACAAACCAAGAAAAAAGCAAAGATTTAAAAACAAGTCCTTCTTTTCAAGGAAAATATCTTGTTAGCTGAAAACCGCATACTATTATATTATTTAAGTAGGGTAATTTTGAGGTCATTAATTTGAAAATTTGGAGGCAAACTTGTCTCATCTACAGTTATGAAGTTTGAACATCTCAGAACCAGTTCCAACCTCCTTTCCATTTATGGAGAAACATATATTTCAGTGAAAACAACAAATGTGCAGCACTGTAGAAATTAGAATTATTGTATATGTATTTCTTAAACCAAGCAAGCAGTATTTCTTAAAATTGAATGTGTATATGGACCCCAAGGAGATCTTGTTCAAAGCTGAACAGGGTTCCACCAGATGCCCAGGAACACTGATGGACTTGAATGCATTTTGAAGAGCCAGGCTCTAGCGACCACGCCAAGTTTCTTGAGTAATGAGACAAAGTGACAGAATATGCTCTACTTCCTTTTTAACCTTTATAGCCATTCATGGTAACACATCATATTTTGCTATTATTAATATCAGTTATATGTATTTTCCTATGCCATTTTGGACCTTCACCCCAATAAGTCCCGTGAGACAGGGTGACTCACAAATCTTCCTCACCTCTGTGTTTCTATGGCTGATTCCTGTTTTTGAAACCTCCGAATACCATAGTTGCAAGTCTTTCAAGCTTTTGGACAAGATTCAGTTTCTCTTCAGGAGCAACCAAGAATTAAATCTACACATTATGACACTTTTGCTTCTTAGATTATCCCTTTTGCAACCTATTCTGATTACTAAGCATATTATTATTCTTTTTACTTATTATTAAATATTTCCCTTCTACCTGATGTAATCCATTATTCGCTTGCATTACATGATCTCTGTCTGTCTTTTATAGGTTGAATTTTGTCTTTTCAGAATATACCCATAGAAGTCTTAGCCCCCAGTACCTCACATTGTGACCTTATTTGGAAAAGGGTAGATGTGATTACTTAAGATGAGTTTATCCTTGAGTAAGTTGGGACCCTTAATCCAATGTGACTGGTGTTCTTAGAGCAAGATGACCATGTGTAGATTCAGACACTCATGGGGAACTTTGCAACAAGGAAGCCAGAGAGTGAGGTTACGCACACAAAGCCTTGGAATGCTGAAGATCGCCTGCAAACTACTGGAAATTAGGAGGAGGTAAGGATCCTAAACAAAGAAATAAGGTCATATATGTTCATATCTAGTAAACGTCAGGTGAATTTAGATTATTACAGAAATGTTGGTCTTTGTTTTCCAGTACAAACTGCTTAGTGCATTTATTTATATGAGAGCAGTAAGTACTAAATAAAAAGATTTGAGATTTCTTAGTTATGTTCAGTTAAGATTAACATTTTTCCCCCTGTTCATAAAATCAAGTATATTTTTCTTAATTATGAAAGAAATTTAGACACATAAAAACAGTAGGCAAGGAAAATATTTTTTCAAAGACAATGGCTAATTAATTTAAAAGGTGTTGTTGTAAGCAATTAAATTTTTTAAAAGAAATGGGAAATCTTTATTAACAAAAATGAGCCCTCTAGCTCCTAAATTCCTTTTAATAGAAAAATTGACCACAGTCTTATTAAAAAGACATTTTAACAACAATAATAAAAAACCAAAAACAAAAAAAAGACTACTTTTAAATCTCTAAATACAGTCATTTACTTTACCTTCATAGATATATTTAATATCCTAAATGCCAAGACATATAAAGAACAAATTATAACCTATCAGTTCATTGTATATTCCCAAAAGTCTGCTTATTATAAAGTCAAATTCATTGATCCCTTTGACATTTTATGTTATTTTATTTATTTTTATATTGCTCAAGTACAGTTGTCTCCATTTTCCCAACACCACTTTCTCCTGCCCCCCCACCTCCCACCCTCAATCCTTCCCCCTTTTGGCTTTGTCCATGGGGTCTTTATACATTTCTTGATGACCCTTCCTCTTCTTTCCTCTGTTATACCCCTCACCCGCTCTGTAGTTACTGTCAGTTTGTTCTTTATTTCAGCGTCTCTGGTTATATTTTGCTTGCTTGTTTGTTTTGTTGATTAGGTTCCACTTTGAGGTAAGATCATATAGTATTTATATTTCACCACCTGGTTACTTCACTAAGCATAATGCTTCCCAGTTCCATCCATGTTGTCATGAAGGGTAGGGGCTCCTTCTTTCCTTCTTCTGTGTAGAATTCCATTGTATAAATATACCACAGGTTTTTTGATCTGCTCATTTATTGATGGGCACCTAGGTTGCTTCCAGCACTTGGCTATTGTAAATAGTGCTGCTATGAACATGGGGGTGCATAGATTCTTTTGGATTGGTGTTTCAGGATTCTTAGGGTGTAACTCCAGCAGTGGAATTTCTTGGTCAAAAGGCAGTTCAATTTTTAGTTATTTTGAGGAAATTCCATACTATTTTCCACAGTGGTTGCACCAGTCTACATTCCCACCGACAGTGTACTAGGGTTGTCTTTTCTCCACAACCTCACCAGCATTTGTTGTTTGTTGTTTGTTTATGATGGTTGTTCTAACTGGTGTGAAATGGTATCTTATTGTGGTTTTAATTTGCATCTCTCTGATGGCTAGTGATGCTGAGCATCCTTTCATATGGCTCTGGGCTCTCTGTATGCCCTCTTTAGAGAAGTGGCTGTTCAGGTCCCTTGCCCATTTTTTTCATTGGATTGTTTGTCCTGGAGTGGAGTTATGTGAGTTTTTTATATATTTTGAAGATCAAACCTTTGTCCAAGGTACCATTGACAAATATGTTTTCCCATATTGTTGGCTCCCTTTTCATTTTGCTGAAGTTTTCTTTAGCCATGCAGGAGTTTTTTTTTATTTTGATGAAATCCCATTTGTTTATTCTTTCCTTTATGTCCCTCGCTCTAGGGGACATATCAGTGAAAATATTGTTGAATGGAATATCTGAAATATTCCTGCCTTTGTTCTTCTCTAGGGCTTTTATGGTATCACAACTTATATTTAAGTCTTTTATCCATCTTGAGTTTATTTTTGTGTATGGTATAAGTTGGTGGTAGAGTTTCACATTTTTTTGTCTGTAAGTACCTGTCCAGATCTCCCAACACCATTTGTTGAAGAGGCTATTTTTACTCCATTTTATGCTTCTTCCCCCATTGTTGAATATTAATTGACCAAAGAGACTTGAGTTTATTTCTGGGTTCTCTGTTTGGTTCCATTGATCTATATGTCTTGTTTTATGCTAGTATCAGACTGTTTGGATTACCATGACCTTGTAATATATTTTGATGCTAGGTATGGTAACTCCCCCTGCTTTGTTTTATAAAAAGAAAATATCATTAGAAATATATAAAGAAATCAGTTTTGTGTCTGTATAATTGTGTATACATCTGATGTAGTTTTAAATTCCTGAAAGTGAGAAGAAATATATACTTTATATTCACTAATTGTTTTAAAGATTTTATTTATTTAATCCCAGAGAGAGGAGAAGGGAATGAGAAAGAGAGGGAGAGAAACATCAGTGTGTGGTTGCCTCTTGCACAACCCCCACTGGGGAGCTGGCCCGCAACCCAGGTATGTGCCCTGACTGGGAACTGAAGTGTTAACCATTTGATTGTCAGGCCTGTGCTCAGTCCTCTGAGCCACACCAGCCAGGACTAATATATATCCATTCATTTAAAAAAATAGTATATTAATCTGTGATATGTAATAACTTAGTGTTCAAAAAGTGAATACATATTTATTTCCCATGTTCACTGAGATAACTGAAATTTATTATTTTATAGTTGAATTTTTAAGTATTTAAAAAATATGATGTTTTAGATATTTTGAAATCATAGCACAGGTCCATAAAGGTACAGTCTAAATTTTCTTCTTCATTACTGTTTAATATGCCCATGCCATATAATGGCTAATCAATAAATATACTATGTAGAGTGAATGAATAAATAAAAGCTTGAGATTAAAAAAAAAAAAAAAAAACTAGAACTCAAAGCTTAAAACTTCATCAATAAAATAGAAAACTATGTTTTACTCTTTAGCTTATATTACCAGTTTAACATGTAATCAAACTTTCCGTCACAGCATAAGTATTTTTTACAACAAATAACATCTTAGATAAAATAATTTCTCTGTTTAATTTTAATTTTAGTTTAAAAGCTGTATATTATCTAAAATAAACTCAACCATAAAAATTTTTTATCCCTGGCTGGTGTGGCTCAGTGGGTTGAGCGCCAGACTGCAAAGCAAAGGGTCACTGGTTCGATCCCCAGTCAGGGCACATGCCTGGGTTGAGGGCCAGGTTCCCGTTCGGCAACCAGGCCCTCAGCCACATGAGAGGTAATGTGTGAGCCCTCAACCATGTGAGAGGCAACCACACACTGATGTTTCTCTCCCTCTCTTTCTCCCTCCTTTCCCCTCTCTCTAAAAATAAATAAATGAATCTAAAAAAAGTAAATATGAATAAAAAGAAAAAAGAAAACTCTTAAAAATGTTTTAATGTATTTCAGAGATAGTCAACGAAAGGATTTTTGTGTGGATTATTTAGGTTAATTTCTTTATCTGATAAGTGAGTTATGAATATTTGTGCTGTAGGCTGAACATATAAACATTATCTTTTTTATTCAACAGCCACATGTGTAAATGTAATCTATGGGAATTGTATCAAATATTATAATGTTGTATATGTTATTTTAATTTTGTATACTCGGAATTACAAGCTGATAGACATAATCAGTTAAAACTTAATTTCATGATGCTAAAATGGTCTCCAGTATTCAAGCTTTAATATTCAATTTTGTCCAAAAGCTAAAAAATGATGACAAATTGGAACGCCAGATCACTAATTTTAGAAATTGAAATTTTAAAATAATTTTGAAGCCAAAGAAGTAAATTTTTTAGAAGTAAATTTTTTAATACTTTGACTTAACATATCAGAGACAGTGATTTAAGAATCATAAGCTTCTCGATAAAATACATAGAAGTAGAAATAGATGACACACAATAAAATATATATGATTTTTATGTTTTTAAAAACAAATCAAAAGATATTTGTGTAGAAAGAACACTTAAAAGTTCATAAAATAAAATACAGAACATAATCATAAAAGAAAGAACACTTTAAAACTCTCTTTAACTAAGTATTCTTGTCACCTGTCTGTTACGGAAGAAATATTACTTGGAGAGGTTGTCTCAAGATTGAATTATCCACTTTGCAGTTTGCAAGGTTTGTAGTGCTTATTGCAGCATCTTTTCTCTTTAAATTCCACCCAACTAAAGGGTCATGTTTAATAGGGGCCAGAAGAGCTTGGTACAATCAGATCACATCTGATTAACATGCTGGTGGATGTCACTAGAAACACTGTCTTAAAAGACTTTCATTATGCTAATGGGAAGTTTTTCTAACTGAATAATAATGTAGAGATGTCATATTTTGTCCACCATTAAGACTGTTATTTGTTTTTCTAATATACTGAATATTCCTTTCTCTCAGCCTCATTTGTTTGGAGAATAATGCATATGATTCTGTCAATATGAAGGCCTAGAACACTCCACAGAATGCTAGATAGTGTATAAGTTTTATGTGAGAGTTAGTAGTTAGTGTATCATTTGTGTTACTTCAATTACTTAAGTAATTTAAATTATAGGACTAATTTAAATAATCTATAGTTTAATACACTTAACCATGTAATGGGCATAGTGATAATTTTCTCTCATTTGTCCATGTCAAGCTAAAATGAAATTCAGTTTTGAATGAAGGATGCATGGTCCAAAGAAAATCATGTGGCCACTGATAGTGAAAAAGTGGAGTACTAACTTTCGCAGCAGTTATGAAAGACATTTAGACAGCGTGGGGTCACTCAGGACATGGCCCCTCCACAGCCCCAGAGAACAGGTGGCTGACTGGACAGCAGCCATAAAGAACCAGGAAATCAGGCTGTATCCGGATGTCCCAGCTCTCTCAAGGCGCCTGTGTTTACCACAAAAGTGTGGAATTTCCACACGCTACTCCCTCCAAAATGCTCTAAGTAGCACCAAGGCTTGAAGCAGGGCATGGGCTTTCTCACACAGATCTGCCACCACGGCTGCCCTCCCCTGGATGTGAGTAATAAACGGCAGGTCCACAGCATGCCCACGTCTGCTGGCTGCCTGGGTGGTCTTTTTGGAATATCATGAACACAAGTATAGCTCCCTGGTTTGGAGCTCCTCCATTACAAACATATCAAATTCTTTAGAGAAGATGTAAAAACAGAGAAATAAATTAAGACTTTCAATAACCTTAGCATTTTGCTTTCTCTAATATTTTCTAGGGTTATACTAAATTTATATCTTTTTCTGCTCCCTATTGGATTGAGTTTATAAGTTGTGTGTATTAATTTTTAAATTGCTTAAGGACACTTGACAATAAAGTATAACTATAACTCCTCCACCAGAATAATATGAGGATATTCGGTGGTTTTATTTCATCATGGCATCTATATTATTATCATCTTGTATTTTAATTTTTTTTCTTTTTCTAAACCTGGTTAGTTAATAATTCAGATAAAAAGTATTTGAACTATTCTCCTAAGAATACCTATTTTGATTTGTCTGTATTTTTACAAGTGTCTGTTCATCATGGCTTCTTTCATCCAGCATAAGTCTGTGTTAAATTTTCTACATGCTTTCTGAAAATAAACTAAAATTATATAACTGAGAATAAGCAGAAACTATTAATTCATAGTACTGTAGCAAGTGCCTCAATAACCACCATTTGCTTTGGAAGAAACTCCATCAGAAAAGTAAGCAAAATTTATAATGAAGAAAAAAAGAAAAAGAGTGACTTCAGGTGCACCCTGATCAGAGATTGTTGGCATGGGAGAGCTGGAAAACCTAAACAAAAGTGGGAAATCTTGTACAAATGAACTGGAAAGCACATTTGTTTTACACTGTGCTAGAAGTAGAGACAAAATATAGGGGACTGGGTAGCTGGTGACCATTTTCACTAGAAGTTGTCATTTGGTTTCCTGAGATAATTGCTACCGAGTTTGTGGGTCAGTTACATTATCATAGATGGGTCTTGCCATTTTCCATTTGTGCATTCAGTCTCTGTCCTTGTTCCTAACAACAGTGTAATTAATTCTCCAAAGTCTTTGCATGGTCAACCTTCTCACTTAATTTAAATAAGTTTTGAGTTTTTCCTTAGTTTTGAATAGCAATTTTTCTGAGTTTAGAAATTGATCTTCTTCGACTTCATTTCCACAGAAATTTGAAGCTGTCCCAGTGCTTCTAATGGCTGACTTCTCATAAGCAAATAAGAGTTGTTTTTATAAATGCTATTTCTTATTCCTGGAATATGCATCTTCTTTCTTAGACTAGATGCTTCTTATTGTTTAAATTTTATCTGATTTGCTTCCTAGTCAGAAAATGTTTGACTATCCAATGAAAAATATACCCCTCACTTAATTATTTGACTGTTTATGTTTTATGTTTTTATTATATTTATAATAACTTGAAATAATTGTTATCCATCTACATATTTTCTCCCTCTAGAATGTTAATTCTATGAGTTCAGGTACTCTGTTTGCTTATTGATATTGAGCTTCCTGGTCTTACAACAGTAATCAGATTTTTTAAAAAAGTATAATTGCCTTTGACCAAAGAACATATATGCATAACCCATGGACACAAACAACAGGACGGTGGTGGCCAGAGGGAAGGAAAGGTTAGGGCTGGGTGGAGGTGGGCAAAGGGGTAAAGTGAGGACATCTGTGATAGCGGCAACAATAAAAAATAACATTAAAAAAGGAAAATTATAATTGTCTTCTATATTCTTATTGTTGAGGAAACATGCAATCTGTATAAATTTTGCAATCAAAAGTTATCAAATTAGCCCTGACTGGTGTAGCTCAATGGATTGAGTGCTGGCCTGCAAACCAAAGGGTTGTCAGTTCGATTCTCAGTCAGGGTATATGCCTGGGTTGTAGGCCAGGTCCCCAGCGGGGGTCATGTGAGAGGCAACCACACACTGATGTTTCTCTCCCTCTCTCTCTCCTCCTTTCCTCTCTCTCTAAAAATAAAATAAATAAAATCTTTAAAAACAATCATTTAAAAAAGCTATCAAGTCAACTATTTTTAAACTAAAGGAATGTATGCTATCATTCTTATTCTTTTCCAGGAAATATATTTAAATCACAGATGAATTAGTCTATTACTAAGAGTGGGATATATGAGAAAATTGAGATTCATTCTTAGGAATGAAACAGAATGTTTTAGGATCTATAAAACCTATCAAATTAAAAAAAATAATTTCATATATTAAATTTAGAGGAAGGATAAGCATCATTTTATGACTAGATGTTTGGGGAAAATTTTTATGAGTGCATACATAGTATAGTATTATACAACCCCGTATTTTGCAGCCACAAACCGATTAAAAGAAAGAGACACAGTGTGACAGTACAGATAAGGTGTAGTCATTTCAGAACAGTCACTCTTTTTTTCCCAAGTAAAATTTGAGGCAAGAGAAATGACATGAGGCATAAGTCACCTAAAGAGAGGGTTGTAATAGATCACCCCTTGTCGGTTTCAGCACAAGCAGGAACTCGAGAAAATAAGAGTTTTATTCTTTGAGAGAGCCATCACAAAAATAGCCCAAGCATTTTATACCCTTGAGGGATGTCTCTTACAGGGCTTGATTGGTTCTGCATACCTCATTTTAAGATGGACATCTACAACCAAATTGAATGCAGACATTGCAACAGTGAGCATAAAGATGTCATGTGGAATGATACAAGAAACTGGAGCACTTTAGCCTGGAAGAGACAACACTTAAGACATATCAAATTGGAGAATTTTATATATAAAATATTGTTTTATGGAATGGAAATTTGACTTAGTCTGCATGGGTGCAAAATTCTGAAGGGAAATCAGCAAAGAAATACATTTATAGAGAAAGCTTTCAAATGTAAAACAACTGTGAGTATATATTTTCTGACAATGAAAAAGGTTAAACATAAAGTGGTTTAAGCGGATGGGTAATTAACAACCCTCTGGTATTCATAACCAAATAAAATGTAGTTGACCGCATTCCAGAAATATTATTCGTAAATGTATAAATGCATGAATGTTTTAATGTTTCAACTATTACACTTCAGAGTGTCTTCAAAGTTTTTACTATAAGCAGGTATGCCTTCCTCATTAGCTATTGTCAGATGTAGTTGATATTCTTTAAATATAATTGGTGATTTTATCTTTTTTTTGAAAAACAAAAGAAAAATATGATAAATCAAACTGAAGGCAAAATATCCACTCACATTTCCATATGTATAATAATTCTTCAGTACCCAAGTAGCTATTATGTATAATTTTGTTCCTAAACAAGTCATCATAACATGACATTATTTACTAATATCACTGATTTAACTGCTTCCCATTTAAAATTTATTTCTGCTTCTTAATATTAATTTTAATACATTTAGAAACATAATTTCAGTCATTTTTATTTTGGTTTTAGGATGCTGTATTCATCTGGCAAAACCACACAGTATAACAGAAAATGAAACTGCAATCTTGCAAAAACTACATGATTTCATGAAGCCAATGAAGTAAAGTTAGAATTATTTGAGTCACAGACAAAGGGAGACTTTGACAAATGAATGGTGGAGCAGAGTTAGACTGGTTAAAAATTGAAGAAAGGTTTTGGTAAATATGATGATTGAATATGTGCTTCACAAGAAAATGATTTAAATATCAAAGAATTGAGAGAGGTCCTTGGGAAATTGATGAAGCCCTAAAATATTTTGGCAAAAATGGCCTTCTTTGTGATTGGTCTGAAACATTCACAGTATAATGTGCTATTAAATTTTGGCAGAAATTCCAAAACTCATACAGATAAACAAAAGTTGGCTAAATGCATTCTTGATTACTCAAAGAAATAGTGGATCATTAAAATAATCTAATTCTGCTATTAATTATGTAAATAAAATTGTTTTAACTATTTATATTATTTTAGATGCATTTGCCAGATTAAATCATAACTATATCTTTTCTTAAACCATTCTTGTGGCTCAAATTGAAATAAATGTTTTAACCACTTTTAAAAGGCTTTTTTTAGAACTGATTATTTTTACTTAATGGTGACCTGCCATATGTTCTTAAGCACCTTTCACAGTATACCATTATTGCGATACTGATAATGAGCATTTTTATAATTTGTGAGTGTGAAGACTAAACTGATGAAAGAGTGATTTTTAAAAATCTCATCATCAGCAATACATCAAAATTACAACTAATATTATGGCCATAGAGACATAGAAGCACTGTCTTTCTTAGAAGCTGCAAAAGCTGATGAGGTTGCAGAGAAAAGGGGACCCTACTGTATTGTTGGTGGGAATGCAGACTGGCGCAGCCACTGTGGAAAACAGTATGGAATTTTCTCAAAAATCTAAAAGTGGAACTGCGTTTTGACTTAGCAATTCCACTGCTGGGATTATACGCTAAGAATCCTGAAACACTAATTCAAAAGAACCTATGCACCCCAATGTTCAAAGCAGCACAATTTACAATAGCCAAATGATAGGAGCAACCTAAGTGCCCATCACTAAGTGAGGGGTCAAAAAACTGTGGTACATGTATACAATGGACTACTACCCAGCAGAAAGAAAGAGTGAGCTATTACCTTTCCCAACAGCATGGATGGAACTGGAGAGCATTATGCTGAGTGAAATAAGCCAGGTAGTAAAAGACAAATACCATATGATCTCACCTATAAGTGGAATCTAAACAAAACAAGCCAGTAAAATATAACCAGAGACACTGAAATAAAGAACAAACTGACAGTAACCAGAAAGGGGATAACAAGGGAAAGAAGGGGAAGGGTCATCAAGGAACATGTATAAAGGCCTCAGGGACAAATCCAAAGTGGGGAAGGATTGAGGGTGGGGCAGGCGAAAGTAGTGGCAGGAAAATGGAGACAATCGTACTTGAACAGCAATAAAAAGTAACAAAGGAAAGAAAGAAACTGCAAAAGCAACACCATCTACATTTTACATTATCCAGCAAGTGCTGATTATCCATAAAAAATATTAATTAAAAATATAATGAAATAAGACAAAAACATTGAAGTTGGCATCACACATAGATACAAAGTAATTTGACATAATATCATGTGGGTAAACCTTCAGCCATTTAAAATCTGCAAAGAAAATGTAAATATAACTTACAGAAGGAAAAAGTAATTAAAATGAGCCTCCGTGTTGGGCAAGATTATATTCTGTATGTACTAGGATTTATGCATCTGTGACACAGCAGGTTGTTAAATTGCTCAGCTATCAGAGCTGGCATCTGTCATTTGTTCCAATGAGGTAGCTTACTAGGAACTACATGAATCTGCATGAAAAAAACCTTTTAAATTTCTGCTGTCTTGAAGGTGTGACCATCATTATTAGGTATTTTTTAAAATATAAAGATCTACATTAAAATCCCCTAGCATTTTCAAAGTATATTATAAATTAGTTGGCTCAGGGGCCAGGTTTTTTTTTTTTTTTTAAGATTTTATTTATTTATTTTTAGAGACGGGAAGGGAGGGAGAAAGAGAGAGAGAAAAACATCAATGTGTGGTTGCCTCTCACGTGGCTCCAACTGGGGACCTGGCCCGCAACCCAGGCATGTGCCTTGACTGGGAATTGAACCTGTGACCATTTGGTTCGCAGCCCATGCTCAATCCACTGAGCCACGCCAGCCAGGACTCCATATTCTTCATATAATTAAGAGAGTATTAACACTTGTGCAATTTGTTGAAGGTTTATAAGATTACTGAGATAAATTTGGGGCTGGCAGGAGAGTTTGTTTGCTCCAATACAATTTTATATTATCTGTTAAATAATGTAGCTCAGTGGATTGAGCATGGGTTGCCAACCAAAGGGTCACCGGTTCAATTCCCAGTCAGGGCACATGCCTGGGTTGCAGACCAGGTTCCCAGTGGGGACCACGTGAGAGGCAACCACACATTGATGTTTCTCTCCCTCCCTTTCGCCCTCCCTTCCCTTCTGTCTAAAAATGAAGAAATAAAATCTTAAAAAAAAATAATGGAGCTAGAATTCTTTAGATAGGTAACTTTTTTTGTTGTTTTTAACTTGTTATGCATAAGCACATTAATAGAAATTTCTTCACTTGAAAACAAATGTACGTTTGTTATAATGGCTATTTTGACATGTTAAGAATGCCTTAAAGTGTAAATGCAGGAAATATAATTGTCAATGTTTTTTACCTTACTCTGTCCTCTCCCATGTGTTATGCATATATTTTGCCATTACATCTTCAAAAAAATCTTGTATGGAAGAAGTTTTAGTCCTCACTGAGGATGTGTTTGTTGATGAGAGAGAGAGTTGTGATAGAGAATCATCGATCAGTTGCCTGCCTCCCATACAAGGGATCAAACCTGCAACCTTTTGTTGTATGAGACTACACTCCAACAAACTGAGCCACCTGGGCAGAGCTTGTTTTGGAATTTATTAAGCTTTATTTTACAGATGAAGAAACTGGAAAAAAATAAAACACCGGCCTAAGTGTGTCCACCTAGTAAAGAATAGTTCCACAATTTTAATATGACATTTGTAGTATGACTTGTGTATTTATTTCCTTTCACTATTAGAAATCAAAACCTCTGTAGTTTGTTTGAAAGACAGGGTTGAGAGCATCTCACAGGAAGAAGAGAAACAAACAACAACAAAAACAACAAAAGAGTGGAGGAGAGGATAGAAAAATATAAAAAATGAGAGATATTCCATTAATTGAAATATCTAAATAGTTGGATTTTGAGAAAGTGCATCAGAAATTAAAAAGGGAAACATCTAAACAATTTGAGAAATTTTATAGATACTATAGCATGCATTATCATATTTCAAGAACCCAGTAAGTATCCACAAAAGTGGAGACAATTAGCCCAGGCTGGGTAGCTCAGTCGGTTAGAGTGTTGTCCCCATAAACCAAGGCTGAGGGTTCGAGCCCAGCCAGGGCACATAGAATCAACCAATGAATGGATAAATAAGTAGAATAACACATCTCTCTTTTTCTAAAAATAATTTTTCTTAATTGAAAAAAGAGTAGAGAAAATTAGGCCAATAAAACTTTATATACAGCCTGGATTTGGCCATAGGCTGCACTTCGCCACTCCTCACTCCCCACCTAACAAGTTCAGGAAATACTGCAGACAGGATAACAGGCTAGAAAATGCCAGAAAGAGAAAATTGGCAAAAAAAAAACACACTCCAGGAAATGCCACAGGGCAAACACCGGAACTTCTTTCAATAATTAATTGCAAGAAAAAGAAAAGAGGGAAGGGAGAGTCAGCTCATATTAAAAGACAGTTATGAGATTTATCAATTCATCTATGGGAATATTATTCAGATATAAATTTGAAGGACACTATTGTGTGATTTGTTTTTAAATGTGTTAATATTATCCTAGTTAAGATAAACATGCATATGATTTCCTGTATTTTGAAGGTAGAGATTATAATAGTTTTAGATGAAATATCCTGGTGTGTGTGTGATTTCATTAAAAATAATCTGGGATAGGGGAAGTGAGTGTGGCAATCAGCTCAGGGAAGATAAGCCAACTGTTGACAATTGAAGGTGAGTGATAAGCACGTGGGGGGTTATTTTGCTATTCTTCTTTGTATATATTCAAAATGTTCATATACAGAGAAAGAGAGAGAGGGCTACACACAGAAAACAGAATACAAATACCACTAACTTAGTCATACGGAAACACTTGTGAATAGAATTGTGTAGAATTATCATGGGTTTTACTTGGTAAAACAGCAAAGTTGAAACTTTTTTCTTTTGGTGCTGCATTTTTCTCTTCTTTCACTTCCCAACTGTTTAACTACCCTACCTATTCATTGTTTTCTCTTTTTCTTTCCAACTAGGCACACTTTACCTGAAAAATTTTGCTGTTTTACAGACCAAATTCTCAAGATTTCCATTGTTAAATTAATCTGATCATAGTTAACTGACAAGGTTTGAAAGGATTCTGAACTATTGTCTTTTGAATATGGCAATCTTGACCATGAAGATAGTGATATATTGCCCATGAGTAAATAAACTTTAGAAACTTCCGGCAACATTAATATTAGTAGGACAGAAAGAGGAGATATTTGGTGAGATTGAAGACTTTCTATGACCTCTCAAAGGACATGCTCCAAAGTTCACATATTGTCTTTGAAATAGAGTATGTCTGTCTCAAGCATCAGTATTCCCATGCTAAGGCCGTAAGTGGGTATAATCATCCCAAGAACGGACTTTATACATTTGTACTAAGGAATTGGTTGTGTATATCCATGCTACAGCATTAATTATGTGTGCCCATATTAAGGCTTTTAGTAGATATGGCATGGGCTAAAGAAGCTTGTGTAGGAAAGGTTCATCACGCGAGTACTCCCACTGTCTTGCGCGGATGAGAAAACACTGGGCTGCTGGCCCGGGGAAGCAGCGTTCCTGCCTATGCAGGTGGAAAATCCAGACATGCAGTTTTGCAGTGTAATCTGAAAAAAAAAAGGGAGGGAGGTGCAGGGGAGGTATCAACAAAAACAAAACAAACAAAATCAGATACTAAAAGAGGACAATTTGCTTTGACATAAAGACACAGGGACGACAAGGTGGGGATTGAATGGGAGACAGGGGTGGGCAGGGAAGGGAAGAACAATGCAGGGGAGGGAAATTGGGATATCTGTAGTAGAACAATAAAAACAAACTGTTTTGTTTCATTTCTGTGATTCAGACATGCAGCTTTCTTTATACTGGTCTTTGCTTTACTTCACTTAAAATAAATGATATTGAACATCTAAACTGTTAATAAGTTTAAATTAATCTCATAAAATTCTTGTCATTTGAATTTCTGCAAATTTAATTTAGGTTTAGGATTGCCTATAAATAGTTATAACTAGGTTCCTTCAACTACAGAATTGCTGATTTGCTTAATGTTCTTTTACTTCCTTACATTTATTTGTGTAATATTTGATTTTGAACAGCTCTCTAACTAGAACAAATAATTATGTAAATGAAAAATTAGATCTTTCAACACTTCATAAAAACAACACAGATTTAATTGCTACAAGATACCACAAAGAATCGCTTCATTCCAGAAAGGTTTAGGATCAGCTAACAAATGAAGTAGAGATGCTGAATTTATTATAAACTTAGAGATACATTGTGACTTGGCAGGTGGTATTTTTAATGGCCCTGAGAGTTCTAGTGAAAAATTACATGAGCCACATAGTCAGTGGCAGAGGCATTACTACAGCGACATGGATAGGGAATAAAAAATGTCTCCAGCTCCAAATAGTTAATGAGCAAGACACTGTAAAGAGGGCAGATAATTTTATTTCCTTGGAGCTTCGTTTGGTGCCAGAAAAAGAATTTTATGTGCTGAGTTGACTAGTACAATCTTTCAGGTACAGTCCTTTCTGCATACTATAGAAAAACATCACACAATTTATTTTCAGGAAGATTTCCAAATGCTACAGCATTAGCAAAGATTGAACAAGGGGCAGAGTGATCTTAAGTAAACTTCCCATCTTTCTGAAGATGTTTGTGTTGGAAGAAATGATCTTTGAAAGTCTTTGCTTGGAAATGTCAAGAGCACAGACAATTATCAGATGTGGTGGCACCGCACACTGGAAAACACACAAAAAATGCAACTGAGCAAACTGGGAAGAAAGGGTAGCAAAGGCCTGCATAATTGTTAGAAAACTGAGGAACTCATGTTATGGGTATGATGTGATTTGAATTGAAATGATATCTGTTATGACATCAGGTATCATAGCGAAAACAACGGCACTTGATGTTGCCTAAGAGAAAACTAAGAAAAACCCTTTATGTAAAGTCTTCATTACTTTTGCATATATAATTTAAAGAATTTAATTTGAAATATTCAGGAAAGTGTATTACTGTTTTTTTCCGTATCAGAGTTGGAAAAAGTAAATTTTCTCCACTATATGCTGTAGTATGTAGAGGCTTCTGTGCTTATGTTATTAAAAATTCAGTCTTTAATTTGAAACTTTAGAACTCAGACATATTTTAATTAGATGTTTTTAGGAGAGTAAAATATCTAAGAAAAAATGACCTGAGGCTATTTTCTATTTAATGTAAATGCAATGATAGCATGGCATTCTTCGTACAGTCGTGGGTGCTATTGGATCTAATTAATATTAAATGTTGAAAACACAAAATTTGAGTTAAAATATCTTAACTGGAGGATATTTTCCATTTTGTCACTTTACCAAGTGTATTTGTTTATTTTTAATTATAATCCCAGAATATACTTTGAGAAAAGAATTAAGACACAAATAGTTCAGAACACTAACCAGTAAAATCGTTAACCAGTAAAATTGTGACAGAACTTAGAATAAGAACCAGCAGTCTCAACTTGTAGTACACAATTTATTTTTAAGCATCCAGAATAAAAACATCATTCATTATTACATGTATTATTTACCAGTTTCTATATAAAAGTTTCAGTGAGCAGAAGTATCTTTTCAGTTCACCTGGCACAATGACTATTTTGGAAAATTGCAACTCTTAGTTGTTGTTGTTCTAATTAGTGTTACTCTGTGAGTCATTCAGCAAAAATTTTAATAATCTGTTCTATGAATATTTAAACACAGTTATCCCCAAAATGGAAAACTATCATTAAAGCCCAATTAGTGAAGGAGATTCAGGTTTAGTGAAATCACTATCTTAAATGTTTCAACAGCCTTATTTTGGACAGGTAGATTTATGTGATTAACAAAACAATATTAAATATATTAAATAAACTGCACTGGCTTTATAAGAAGTCTGTATAGTAAGGAGGATTTACATTGGCTACTTACTTTAGTGGAATAGTGCATTAAATAATCCAAGTTTTTGTATGAAATGTTAGTAAAACAACTTGCATTACAGATGGAAAGAGTGTGTGTTTCCATATATCAGGAAATGTAAAAATAAAAATACATCAATTTATGAACAAAGTATTTCAGAACAAATGAAATCTCAAGCTACCTGTTGAAATTATCTTTCCAGTAACTTCTCATTGCCAGTTAGTTTCCTGTGGCACTTCCTTACTCAACCACCCAAAATGGATTCAATGCCAGCAAAAGTCATAATAAGAAGTAATGAACAAGCATACTAAAGTTTAATTATTTCCTTTCTTTAAATAAGAATTGAGTTTTAGTGAACTGTGGTAGCTTAATTAGGAGTACTAATTACTGACCCTTTTAATCCATAAAATATAAGTTTGAATGCTGGCTCTCAACTGCATATAAAAATCCTTGCTCAAAAGAAATTATTTTTTAAAAATCTGCAATGAAAAGTGCAATATTTTAATATATTATGTAAATGTTAAGTGATGATAAGAATAGTTTTTCTACTGCTTTTCAAATACTAAAATTGTTTATGTTTGTAGTTTATTTTTTAAATTTATGATCTTTTTTGATCTAGGAGTCTGCTTCAGTAATTATAATGTAGAAAAAGGATTTCCATCATATCTGTGCAGGTAGAACAGCTACACTGCATTCCACACTATGATAAGAAAGGAGAAATTCATGTAAAGAAAATAAAAATATTGTTTATACTGCCTTGATCCAAAATATAGTCAAGTCACTTTGCAGACATTCATAAATATGAAGAGATAACATGAAACAGAACTGGTAGATAATGAAGGAAGTGGACATCAAAGATGAACGGGGATTTTAAATGATGTCAAGAATGATGTAAGCAAATTCAACAAATTCCCTAAAATCTTGCAAGGTTTGCAAAAGATTCAGAAAGAGTGGCAGCATTTCCTCAGAGAACAGTTGAATTTAATCACCACCATAGGAGTAAAACATGTTATTTTTAGGATAACCCCCCAGTTTTGTTTATTTTTGTTTTATTAGATGTTAATGTATGCACAGTGTCGAATATCACATGGAATGGTGTACAATAATCAAATCGTTCACTCATCTCTCTCTCTCTCTTTCTCTCTCTCTCTCTATATATATATATATTTGGTAGTGGGCAGGTATTCTTCTTGTGGTATCTTATGTTAAATAAATAAGTTTCAATCTTTTGATCCACCTACCTGAGTAGCCCCTATTGTATACATACTATGTAAGATGAGTATTCAACTCAATTACACATTCTAAAATACAATAGATTAAATTAAAAAAATTACAACATGAAATGATTTTAAATGATTTATAAGTATATTTATTTTTATTCTGCCAGATTTCTATAATCTGTATTATTTCCAAACAATATAAGCTGAAACAAAATAACTTACTGCTTCCAGTAACAGTTGTGGTCAACATTATGTTTACTTTTCATGGCCAAAACAAAAGTATAATACTAAGCTAATAAATTATGATAAAATAATTACATCATAAAAATGAAAAACAATGACGATAATACACTAGTATTATAATAATCTAGTAATACTATGTTTTTATCCTGTTATTAAAGGACCTGCTCTGGCTTTGCCAATGCTGTACTCTGAATGTCCAATTATAAGCCAATAGGTAACATGTATAGTAGTTGAATATTGATTACTGCAAAGACAATGAAGATGTAAAGAGCATACATAAGAGTATATTTATTTATGGATCCAATGAAAAAATTCCTATATCATTAAAAGAGAAGTGTTTAAAAACAACTAATTATTTTTTAAATTATCACTAGTTCAAAATTATGCCATGTGTGTGTGACAACTTTTTGTACAAAACTTGGGGTTGTTGTGTTTTTTTTTCTTTGTTATAGCATGCTTTATTTAATTTTTTAAAAAGATGTACTTCATTTTAACACTATATGTGAGATCTAGATTTTTCTTTACTCATTGAGTTGCATTCATATCCCACTTGATTTACAGAACTTTTGTTTTGAAATTTGTACCACCAATTGCAAATTAAAGTCATTTTACTACATAGGTTTTTATATAATAAGAGGTACATGCCAATATGTTCTCATTATGAACAATGTAACTAAACAGATAAGGCAAAACATATTTTGATCTCTGAAACCTACAATTTCTGAAGTAAACACTTGTATCATTAAGGCTGTCATGTTTCTAGGCACTTACATGCATTTATAAACATATATGCACAAACATACAGGTAGTTAATGAGATGGTATGCTCCCAGATTCTCCTTTCATGACTGCCTCCTTTATAGTCCATTTAGCTAACAGCTCTCAGCTGACTCTCCAGTAATCTAGTTCAGCTGAAAAGAGTCGCCTCTCTCAAAGTTGTGCACCCTGCCTGGCACAGACACATCTAATGCTTATTTGATGTGAAGGTATAATGGTTTCCCCTTCTTTCCTCAATTTGGAATATCTCTGAGGAGCCTTCCTGTAACGTCTGCACAACTGACTGAGGCCGTTGTTTCAACCCTTTCAAAGTGCTGTTTCTTCCTCTGCCAGTCCTTCTCTGCCCAGTCATGTATGAGAGAACACACTCATTCTCTCATATATGTTGACCCTACGAGCACATCCCGAAAACTTCTCGTATAGGAATCTGTCTTTGTGTTTGCTTCCTGGGGCCCAAAATCCAAGAGATTAAAAACACAAAAGTGGGCTGAAAATCAACTAGAAAATGGGAAATGGAGCTAGATCCTCTACTGGTTAGCCACTGGTAAGAGTAAAGGACTATTAGTAGGTAGAGAAATGACAACCAAACCCTGAGGTCTGATTAAGAAGAACTAAGACTTTGAGTTTGGGTATGTGGGTGACTGGGTGTGTGCACATGAAAATACTGAATCTTCAGAATTTTTTGACATGTGGTGCCTATGGAAGAGACCTACTCCCCTCTCTAAAGATTTGCACTCCACCCTAGCTTAAAGAGGATGGCAAGGTCTCTGCTTGCAAGACAACACACACAAGGTAAAAGACACCTTTCTTCTAGCCACCAAACAAATAATTATTGTAAGGCCATAAAACAGCCTAGCCCACACTGTACATCTAGGGAAATAAAAAGTAACTGTATCCTGGAGCAGGTTTAGAACCTAATCAACATGCAAACATAGGAGCCTAAGGAATATATATGGTGTGGGGTTTGAAAGTTCTAGATCAATTATGTCAAACCTAAGGATGATAAGTGAAATTGTATCAGTATGAGAAAATTTTCCCATGATATAGGATTCTTCCCTTGGCAAGAACTGGAATCAGTGTTAACACACTATGAGAATGGCTCCTGAAAGTTTGTAGAAAGCAATGCCCTCTCTCTATTTGGTGCAGTAGAAATGTCAGAATTTCAATGGAAGGTGGTGCTAGAAGGGATTAAAATATACAGGGAAGTGGTAGGTTGGTAAAGCTGGGAAACTCACCAGATAACAGCATTTTCCTGGATGCCTTTGAAGTCAATCCATTCACTTAAGGGAAGAGAAGTGGACTGACTGAAAGGAGGGACAAAAGGATCACTGAGACAGAGTGGTTACTCTTCTCTCTGTAGATGATTCCAGGGAAGGCAGAAGATGCTATTGCAGTATTAGGCTCAATGCTTTCAAAACAAATAGAGAATCTTGAAATAACAGAGGCCCAAGCATCTAGGGAATAATTAAACATTTTGGGAAAAATAAAAAGGGAATATCCAAACATTTTGAGGAAAATGGTCACACGTTCCAAACTGACATTGCTGATTTCTCTCCTACCTGGTAATGTCTTCCTAGCCTAAGACTTGATTCTCTACCTTCAGTTTGAAGAAATTATTTCAGGGTACATAGCAAGCTATCTTTTGTTAGCTCACTTGTAAATAGTTATTCTTTCTCTGGAATATTGTTACACATTTCATTTGTTTCTTCCACAAAAGTATGATGCTTCTAATATTATATTATTTTCAAAATGTATCTATCTCTCTAGTTCCTGGTGATGAAAATGTTGACCTATTGTAATCAATCACTCTTCACTTAGAAGTAGACATTTCTGCTGGATTTCTTTAAACTTATCCTTGAGCTAAATTAACTATTTCTCTAAGCTTAAGTTTCATGTAGCTTTCACTCCTTATTTATTGAGAAACATTCTCCAGTAATTTCTTAAGAAAAGATATATATATGTATATATATACATATATCTTTATATATAAAGATATATATATATATATATATTTGTATTTTAATTTTATAATACAAAAGGATCCACATGTATGTTAACTTCTGCTTTAATAAGTGTTTAAGAATGCATTTACGTTTTCTTAACATGTCATTGATTTGGTCTGTAAAGATATCAAGGTATTTTCCCTCATGACTTTGCATATGTGCTTTTTTTTAATATATTAACTATAGATTTTTAAGCCTGTTTTTCACTTACTTTGCATTCTGCACTTTGTATTGTTAACCATTCATTTCCGCCCCAAATTGTCAAAAAAACATTAGCTCTCTCTTTCTTGATCCTGCTTTATTTTCAATGAATCCTTTCAATCTTAAGATGCAAGACCTTCTTTCTATTTGGAAACTTTTTTTTACTCTTGCCTTGATAAGTTCTGCCTCCATTTTTCCTCTTTACTTATTACACTCTTATTAATTGGCTGTTATACAAACTGAATAGTTCCTATATTTTATATCTTATTTGATATATTTCCAATGCTGTTTTTGTTGTTGTGTTCCACGAAATATCATCAAATTCAATTTCTGACAAAGCAATTGAATTTTTGTTATTTCTAAACATTAAAATAATTTAAGAACAATTTGTTACTTTCTTCCTGTCAATTTAATAGTAACTTGCTCTTGATTTTCTGAATTTGTTCGTAATTCCCTCCTCTGGGATTCAGTTTACTATTATTTAAATATTTTAAAAAGTTTTCTTATCTCATGAGTTTTCTTCATAAGCATATTAATTGTAGGTTGTGCATCCTTATATTTGATGTATGCTAGGTTTGATCTCTATGTTGAATAAGTGAATCTTTTGGCCAGTCATTATGTTAACCAAATGAGAAAGATGACGTAAGCCTGTATATGTTTGGAACCTGTCGACTTCTTGGGAGGCATCTAATTTAGAGCAATGAAAGAGCTTTCTCTAATTTCTGCAATGAGAAGCCTTCCAGAGAGGGGCAGGAAGGTTTATCTTTAGGAAGCCAACTTTCTACCAATAATTGTCCCCCCTCCCCCCTAGGATATCCACTCATTCATTTTAGTGATCATTATTTTCACTTAATTTGGCGTAAATGTTAAACTTAGATGTTTTATGATTGCATTTTTCTGCATGCCCATTTTGGAATCTTCTGATTTTAAACTCAAAAGTTTAAAACTTTCTCCCAAGAGACCATGTCAAGCACTTTTCAGATACTATCCTATTTAAGCCTCAAATTAATTATTTTCTGATAGACAAAGAAACTAAGGCTTAATAAGATTAAGTGTGTTTCACACAACTTTGTAAGTTTGGACTGGATTGCAGGCAATATGAATCTAAAAACCGTACTTTTTACCACTGGGACATAATATTTATTTTCCATTAGTAGTACTTCCCTGCTACTTTTTATGATGACTATTTCTACAGTTTATTTATCTACTATCATATTTCCTTTCTAAACTAGTCTTGTTAAATTTTGTTGAGATTTGACTTTGCTAGAGAATGAGACTTTTTATTGCTATTTCCTGAAACAAAATTCTACCAAAATAAATTTGTCTGTATTACATATCGTTAAACAACATGGAACCTTAATAGCTTCCTCAAAGTGTTCATGGGTACAGATTACATATTTTTTAAATTTTTACATTTATATTCCTTCCTGACTCAATTTGGAATAGGGGCAGTATAGAGATAAATGACGTTCAGGCTCTTTTGTCCTGTGCCCTTGATGGTTTGAGCAGTTTTCATAAAACGGTGCTTAACTCTGCAGACCCAAGGCGGCCAGGCAGGAACAGGAGACAGATTTCACCCCCCAGGCAGTGGGGTGGAGCTGCACTCCAGGAGTTAGCCAGGGGGGCACCGCCAAGCTGACAACTATTCAATGTTCATCAAAAGCAGAGTTCAAAGAGACAGTATTTGCCGAGGATTGCCTGAAGGATGTACACATTTGTGTTCCTCTTGTTTCTGTAAAATATACCATTTGCTTTCCCCAGATCTTAAGCGTGTTATGTTATATTATTCTTGTATAAGTATCCTTAGATTGAATCATGCTACATTAGGTGTCATCAACCTATGTTGAGAAAACCTCCCAGAAATTAGTCTTAGGTAATCTGACACTACATTTTCAATAAAGGTGATGTGAATTACAATATAGACTGTTTTCTTTTTTAATGTTTTAAGATACATTTCAATTGTTTATGAAGCAATAATAGTACTGACTATGAAATTAACTGGTTTTAAATTTGTGCCGCTGGTGAGTTGTGTAACATTTGGGGATTGGCTGTCTTATAAAACTAATATCTTTGTAGAATCTCTTGCCCTCATAGCTAGATATTCAACTTAGTTTAATATTCTAACTACCTTTGTTTCCTTCTATAGTTATTCGTATTACCTTGTTCTGTTTTTTGAATCCTGATATGACACCTTAATAAATTCTGAGTAAAAGCAATAAAAGAAAGTCATTAAATTAGTTAATTACCAGAAAGAATCAGAGAACAACTTTGACAGAAATTTAACAGTGTTTTGTAGGAGCCAATAGAAAAGTCATAACATGATTAGTTTTGAGTTAATGATGACCTTAAGAAAAAAGCAAATGCACTCTTCAGAAATTAACTATTTCTAAGAAAAATAAACATTCTACTGGACACCTCTTAATAAGAAAACTGTGTAATATAATAAAACCTTCCTCAATACAGTATAACTTTGAAAGGAATTTTAAACTACTTTTCTAAATATTGCTTTGTAGAATATCAGTTAGGCTTACTTCAATAAAAATCAGCTTTTTGTAGGAAGTGCAATGTGGTTAAAGAGAACAAAAACACATTCAGTTAATAATTTCTTTGAAGTTGACATATATCTGTCATAATACAATACAAAATTTTACTTGCATTATTTAACTTCTAACCTTGTGAATATTATGCAGACAGACCTTTAGCATATACATACTTTTGCAAACAATTATATTTGGTAGATGAATGTAAATATAAGAAACCGTATGTTCTAAGAATAGCTTAACATCATTCTAGATACTTAGCAAGTGCTTTCAGTACCTATTGATTATTATTTCAATAACATAGAGTAAAAATATTAATAATGTTAAAAATAGCTTTTCAAATATTATTTTTGGCAGATAACATGTCATTGCTTATTAAGAGGGCATTTATATCATGACATTTACAAGACTATAGATGGTGATATATATGTATATCTATTCTACTATACATTTATATATCTATATAATCTATATTTGTAATGTTTTTAATTTATATTTTAATAGATTTTTATTACTCACCTTTCCTTAATTAATAAAACAATGCATGTAATTCCTACTTGCTGCTGAATTAAAAGCAGGCCAAGGGAAAGAGAAAAAAAGTACGTGCCAAAATTCGTGTCTTAATATATCTTACTCTAATTTTAAAAATGAGCTTTCTGTGAATAATTCAGTTTTAATATAATTTTATGCATATTTGCTAAACATGCTTATTATTAAAACCATTTATTGAATGCTATTCACAGTCACTAATGTAGTACAATTTTATTCAACATTACACACATATTTCTAGTAGTGCTTAGATGTGGAAAATCTGCAAATTTAATCTCAGGCTAAGGCAAAAATATTACCAAGAATTCTATTCTCATATATTTGGACTACGTGCTTTAAAGAACTGCAGAAAAACAAAGGCTGATGATTTTAAACTCCCCTTTTAGTTTATTATGCTATTAATATTTATAAGTTGAATTAGTTCCCTTTCTCTAATAAAAAAAATAATGAAACAGCTCTGAAAACCTATATTGAACCACGTTTTCCACAGTATGTGTTTATAAAACTATGCAAACTTTGTAATGGCTAGAGATGGGTAAATATTTAAATAAATGGTATGTTTTTCCTCTTCACATTTTTCTTGACAATTTAATTATTTACTTAAGTTAAAATACAAGGATAGTTATATAGAAGTATGAAAGATGCTATATTGAAAGCTTTATTCTTCTATGATTGTGTACTATATTTTTTACAGGAGAAATTCTAAAATTATCTTAATCCAATTATTGGGAAAGAAAACATGACAGGACTATTTAGTTGCATGTATAGAATCAAATTCAAACTGTGGACTAAAGTCATCACTATCTATGTAGCAAGATGGACATTAGATTATAATAATTTGAATGTTATGTAAATATAGAGTAAAATATTATGATAAATTGGCTCACCAGCATCATATTCAGTTATATTACATATTAAATTACAATTCCTAGATCAGCATCATGCACCTGTTTTACACTAAACATACAAACTGTATAATGCAAGTATTATCATTATAACCAGACAGTGGTATCAAATGGATTTTACTATCTGTATTTTCCAGTTAAGAATGTTTTTATCTTGGTATGAGACTTCTTTACATTTCCATTGAACAAAACTTCAATTTTTCCATCTGGAATGCCATGTGAAAAAGTAATGAAAAAAATATATGTACTATAACTCATGAAAACTTAAAATTCAATAAGAAAAAAATATTTTAAAAGGTCAAACAAAATTATATGCTGGAAAGAGTAGCAATGCTTTATAATAGATTAAAATAACTTGGAAAAAGACCAGGAAAGAGTAGAAAAAATGGCTTAATTAGCAAAATTATATTTTTTAATGGTTCATTTGTCAAAACAACACCTTATATTAAAAACACTATTATGCAATTACTTTAAATCTTCTTTATAACAATGCCCTGGCTGTGTGGCTCAGTGGACTGAATATTGGAATGCAAACTAAAGGGTCACCAGTTTGATTCCCAGCCCAAAGCACATGCCTGGGTTTCAGGTCAGGCACCCAGTAGGGGGTGCTCGAGAGGCAACCACACATTGAGTTTTCTCTCCATCTCTCCCTTCCGTCCCCTCTCTAAAAATAAACAAATAAAATATTTTAAAATACTATTTATAATGAGCATTATAGAATGTTATTGTCATCATACTGAACTCAAAGGTACTTTGTACTTTTATGTATACAAAACGTACATTTAAAAAGGAGGTATGCAGCAAGCTGTTAACTTGTCATTTAAACAAGCATTTTAGCTTGATAAAAATAATTTCAAGTTTGAGTTAGACATGTAAAAAATCTTATTTCTATGAATTCCAGATGTATGCTATCAAGTTATTAGAAATTGTGTTGGAGTTCATCTCACCTGAAGATGCCAATGGCAATTTCATGAAGAGTCAAGTTATATTGTTATTACCAGAAGTAATCAAAAGGTACCCAACCATATTTAAAATATTTAGTAAATTTATTGACTAGAAAATTAAATGTAAGAATTGATTATCAGGGAAGAAAGAGCACCTTCCACCATACCATGGAAAGTCTTAAACCAGAGATGATTCACTTTGCTTCCATTTTTGAAAAAGGTATTAATGCCTCAGTCATATTTATTTATTTACTTATTCTTTTGTCAGTATCATAAGTACTTGACTAAAAATAAATGTACTATATTATTCAGAAATAACAATGTTGATTTTAATATTTCTTGTATAAACTCTTTAATCATACCCTGGAACTTTTATTCCTTCTATACAGTTCACATTACTTCTTTTTACACAATAGGCCCACAACTCAAAAATGGAATAGTATTAGCCCTGGCTGGTGTAGCTCAGTGGATTGAGCACGGGCTGGGAACCAGACGATCCCGATTCGATTCCCGGTCAGGGCACATGCCTGGGTTGTGGGCCAGGTCCCCTGTGAGGGCCATGTGAGAGACAACCATACATTGCTGTTTCTCTCCCTCTCTGTCTCCCTCCCTTCTCCTCTCTCTAAAAATAAATAAATAAAATATTTTTAAAAAATGGAATAGTATTATATCACAAGAGAAAAATAATGTTAAATTTCTTCCTCCATGCTAACTAAAGACTATTTTATATAGTATAGGTGTTACTTATATAATACATGCTATAATTTAACAAGAATCTGATTAATTTTTATTCTTTATGCTTATCAGAGAAGATAATAGAATATATTCTGTTAAAATGATGTTTTGGATTCAAAAATCATTAAATTGTGATATTCTAATTGAGATAATATGATATATATTGAATATTTAGCAAGCCAAAATTATCTTACTTTTTTTAAAGTTTAATTGTTTTTCAAGTGCAGTTGTCGGCATTTTACCCCCACCATCTTTTTATTGAGTTTCGAAATTCATAAGAAAACTTCAGATATCTGTCTTTAGTGCAAAAACAAAACTTAAAAAAGAAAATGACATAGATTTGCTAGTATATGCTGCCATACTTAATATTCTGAATCGGTTGATAGTGCTTAGTAAACCTCCATTTCTGATGAAATTACTGGCTCAGTTGCCAGTATGCTTCATAAAATAATAAAATATAGATGGAGTAATATTTAAGTATCTGTGTCTATTATGGGGAATTGCCTTCTGGAGTCATGCATTATTAAAAGTTTCTAACAAGTTATAATGGATGTAAGATAATAGAATATCATGTATAATGAGTGATTTAAAAGATTATCTTACTGTGCTTGTCAGTGGTTTAAAATATAGATAATAAAGAAGAATAAAAAATATTAGGCTCAAAGTTTCTCATGTTCATACTTAAGGTGTTAATTTTTTTCTCATGAATCTTTTATAGAAATAATGACTTTTTTATTCCTGAAAACATTATTTTTTAAATTGAATTTATCAGAGTGACATTGATTAATAAAATTATATAGGTTACAATTGTAGAATTCTATAATATACCATCTGTATAGTGTATTATGTGTTTATAACCCTAAGTCAAGTTTCCTTCCATCACCATTTATCCCCCATACCCTCTTCCACATGCACCCCGATTATCCTCTGGTAATTGCCATACTCTTGTCTGTATTTATGAGTTTTTTCTTTTTTTTTCTTAATGGCTTCACCTTTTTCACCCAGCCCTGCAAACTTCCTCCTCTCTGATAGCTGTCTGCTGGCAGTGTGTTCCCTATCTATGGATCTGCTATTTTATGTTAGCTTATTTTGTTCATTAGATTCCAAATATGAGTAAAATCACATGGTACTTCTCTTTCTCTGGCTGGCTTATTTCACTTAACATAATATATTCTAGGTCCATCCATGCTGTTGTAAATGGTAAGACTTCCTTCTTTTTTATGACCAAATAGTATTTCACTGTGTAAATGTCCCATCACTTTTTAATCCATTCATCTGCTGAGCACTTGGGCTGCTTCCAAGTCTTGGCTATTGTAAATAATGCTTCAGTGAAAATAGGGGTACATTTATTCTTTCAAATCAGTGTTTCATGTTTCCTTGGATATATTTCCAGAAGTGGTATTGATGGGTCACTAAGTGGCTCCATTTTTAATTTTTTTAGGTAATTCCATACTGCTTTCCACAGTTGCTGCACCAATCAGCATTCCTACCAATAATGCATGAGGAATTCCCTTTTCTCTACATCTTCACCAGTACTTGTTTTTGGTTCTTTTATTGATGATAGCCATTCTGATAGGGGTCAGGTAATATCTCATTTTGGTCTTGATTTTCATTCCTCTGATGATTAGTGATGTTGAGCATCTTTTCATCTGTCTATTGGCCCTCCATATGCCATTTTTTGAGAAGTGTCTATTCAGGCCCTTGGCCCATTTTTAATTAGATTTATTTTGGTGTTGAGTTTTATAAGTTCTTTATTAATTTTGGATATTAGTACCTTAACAGATGTACTGGCAAATATGTTCTCCCATTGAGTGTGCTGTCTTCCCACGTTGTTGATGGTTTCCTTTGCTGTGCAAAACTTGTTAGTGTCTGCAGTAGGTACCCTGGACCTTGGGTAGAAATACAGAATTAGACTTTACTAACCCAGACCTATTGAATCAGGATCTGCATTATTACAAAATTCCCAGGTGATTCCTAGACACATTAAAATATAAGACTTACTAATATTTTAAAAACTAAGGAAATGACTCATTATAACAGATATTTTCTCTATTATATACATTGACAGTGTTCCTACTTATAATTTTATGTCCCAAGGATACTGGATTTAAGTGAGTTCCAATGTCAGTTGGGGGAATCCTAAATAAGAGTAATAGTTATTCTCAAATTTAATTCCTAAATTAGTGCGCTCAACTCTGCTCATCAACAGTAACTTAAAACTTTTCATTTTCTTTTTCTTTTAATAAAAGAATATGCAGGTCCCGTTCTATACTGAACAGTTAGATATAATTTAAGAATAAGTACAAAAATTGTAAGGATGACTCCAGTCACGTCATGTTTTGGACATGGGAAACAGGGAGCTTACTTGCTAATAAAGTAGAATTACTACTTTACTTGAACAAAGATGATGTCATAAATTGTGTGGTTAATGTACAGCATATTTGTGTTGTAAATTCTAAGATCTACTGAAAATCCAGAGGAAGTTAGCCAAATGTCCATGAGTGGGTAAATGGATAAGAAAATGTGATACAGTCAAACCTTAGTTCTAAGAGTCTCCCATCTCAAACAATTCAGTTCTTAACCAAGTTTTTCATGTAAAAAAAAATGTTTGGTTGTCAAACAAAACAAGTTTTTAATCCAAAAACACTTCCATGCTGATACTATATGACTAGTCAGAAAAAATGATTAGATTTTTGAACAAATTGTTTCTCAAATAGGCATCTGGAACAAATTAAGTTTGAGAACTGAATTTCCACTGTACATAGATACAATTGTATATTATGCAGCCTTTGGAAAAATTAAATTTATGTTGCATGCTACAACATGGATGAACCTGTAGAGAATCATGCAAAGTAAAATAAGCTAGTCACAACAGGACAGGCACTGTAAGGCCCCACTCCTATAAAGTGTCTAATGTAGACAAAATCACACACACACACACACACACACACACAAAAAAAAAAAACAGTAAAAATGTGATTGTCAAAGACTGCACAAATAAAGGAAGAAAAGTTAGTATTTAATGGGTATTAAGTTTCAGTTTTGTAAGATGAAAATATTCCAGAGATTTGTTGTACCAAAATGTGAAAAACTCAGCACTATGGAATGGTACACTCTAAAAACATTTAAGAATGTTTCCATATCTTGACCATTGCATATAATGCAGTAATAAACATGAGGGTGCTTATATTTTTTCAGGTTATATTTTTGGGTTTCTTTGGATACATATTCAGATGTGGAATAAGTTATAAGACTTATTAGTTATAAGATTGTTCTATTTTTTTGAGGAAATTACATACTGTTTTTCATAGTGTTTGCACCAATCTGCCTTCTAAACAGTGATACACTAGGGTTCCCTTTCCTACATATCCTCACTAACCATTATTTGTTGACTTATTGATGATAACTTTTCTGACAGGTGTGAGGTGATATCTCATTGTGGTTTTGATTTGTATCACTCTGATGATTAGTGATGTTGAGCAATTTTTCACATGTCTATCGGTGATCTGGGAGAAACCCAACTAACTGTCCATCAGTAGACAAGTGGACAAAAATGTTGTGGTACATATATACAATGAAAATACTCGGACATAAAAATAAAGAAATCTTACTGTTTGTGACAGCATGGATGGGACCAGAGATTACCGTGCCAAGTGAAATAAGCCAGACAGAGAAAGACAAATACCGTATGATCTCACTTATATGTGGAATCTAAAGAAGAAAATAAATAAACACACAATAGAAACAGACTTATAGATACAGCGAACAAACTGATGAAGGCCAGAAGGAAGGGGTTCTGAGGGACAGGGTAAAAAATGGTGATGGGATTAAGAAGTACTAGCTGGCGCTTACAAAATGGGCACAGGGATATAGTTAGCAATACTGTGATAACTATCCATGGTGCCAAGTGGAGATACTTAGTAGCCTATATGAATGTTGTTTGTATGGAAAATAATACAATAATTAATAATACAAGAATAAAGTCTGTGCTTTATGTAGTCACAACTTTTATCCCACTCTGTAAATAAACATATCAAATATATATTTTGTATAAGTCTTCATGTATGCCTGGATTGAAAGACAAGGAGTCATTTGTGATAAAGGCAAATTTCTCTGCAGTGATGGGTCTGTGGTATAAAGTCCCCAGGTTTTTAGGACCGTAGAAAAAATGAGTGTGTGTTTGTGTGTGTGTCCACAGATGCTACTGCTGTCAAGTGAGTTCCCATAACTGCGTTCATGCCGTTACGCTGAACCATCCTAAGATCTGTTGATATTGCCTCATAAACTATATACAAATATGTGGCTTTTCTATGCTATGCTCTTTCAATGGGACACATACATAGTAATGTATCATCTCTTCTTCTGAAGTTTTTATTTGAGCACTTTATTCTAAATAATATATAACATATTTTGTCTTCTGTTTAATAAGTATCAGACAGTATAATATGTGAAGGAGCTGTTTCCTAATAATGAGTAGACAATCTTCTACCTGCTGTGATGGTTATCACTTTTTCAAACAAGAAAACCAAGATAACATAAGCAAAGTTATTATCTAATTTAAAGACACATAAGTTTCACAAAGAACACAAAGTTAGGAATAGACCAGAGCCACTGACATAGGAAAACTAGAAAAGTGTGTGCCTTGATCACTCATTGAAACACCTTTGCATTTTAGGTTTATTTTTTTCTTCATTGACAGACTAAATTCTATGCTTTCCAGATGATATTTGAAAATGGCCATCATCCAGGAATGCTAAATTAAGTTCTTTATTCAAGTGAATCCTAAGGTCAAATTTCCAGATAAGGGGCTTTTACTTTATTGATCACACTCCAGTCAGGTGCCTTTCTAATAAGTGATTCCTGTCATCTTAATTGACCAAATACATCAGCCTGGGTCAGAGTCAAGCTGGCTTCTGCTGTGGGTATGTAAATGGTCGCTGAGAAGGAGCATTCCCCAGCATGTGTTATGTTGACCTTCTAAGGAGATACCGCAGCTGAAGTAATTCTCTAGTATGGTATAGTGAATCAGTTCTCAAACTTCTGCCTACATAAAAGCCCTGGAAGGCTTTTCTAATAAACAGATTGCTGGGCCTCAGTCCCAGAGATTCTGATTTAGTATGTCTGGGAAAAGGTCCAAAATGTGCATTTCTAAGAAGTTGCCAGATGATTTTCATGGTGCTTCTTGGGTCCCATGCTTTTGAGAACCAATGGTGTAATGCAATGAGAACACATTTAAAGGCCAGATATTCTATCAGCTCTACTTCCTACATATAACATCTTAAATTAAAGGTGATTCATTCAATTGAACAACTTAAACCAAAAAAAAAAAGATAAATTAACATTGAATTTTTATCCATAACCTTTATTTTTAAGAACAGCTTCAGGTGCTCAGCAAAACTGAACAGAAAGCACAAGGACAGATTTCATATAAACCCTGACCTTGTACATGTACAAGGTCAATCGTCCACCACAGAAGTACATTTGTAAAAATAGATGCCCAAAATCCGTAATTTTCATTAGAGTTCACTCTTGGTGTTGAACATTTTAGTATTTGAAAAAAAAGAGTGTAATGACATGTATCTGCTATTATAGTGTCACAGAGAGTAGTTCACTTCACTAAAAGTCTTTTGTGCTCCGCCTACTCATCCCTCTGTACCACCAGCCCCGCCCCTCTGCCAGCAACGTCTGGCAAACATTAATCATTTTCCTGTTTCTATGACTTTACCTTTTTCAGAATGTTATAGATTTGGAATCATGCACTATTGTTCAGATTGACTCTTTTCACTTAGTAATATTCATTTCAGCTTCCTTTATGTCTGTTCTTGGTTTGGTAGGTAATATCTTTGTAGCACTGAGTAACATTTTGTTGCCTGAATGTGCCACAGTTTCTTTATTCATTCATTTAGATGGCCATCTTGGTTGCTTCCAAGTTTTGCAATTATGAATTAAGCTGCTGTATACATCAGTGAGCAGGTTTGTACGGACATAACTTTTCAACTGATTTCTTTAAAAGCCAAGTATTACGATTGATGTATCCTATGTAAGAATATATTTAGCTTTGTAAGAAACAACTGAACTGTCTTCCAAAGTGGCTGTACCATTTTGCATTCTCATCAACAATAAATAAGAGCTCCACATCCTCAACAGTGCCTGGCAGTGTCAGTGTTTGGGATTCTGAACATTCTAATAGGTTTGTAGTGTTATTTTAATTTGCAATTTCCTAATATGTGAATCTGAGCATCTTTAAATATGCATACTTGACATTTGTATATATTCTTTGGTGAACTTTTTATTAAGGTCTTTTGTCCACTTATTAATAGGGTTATTTCTTTTCATTTATTTTTTAAAAATTTTGTACTTAATTTTTCCACTACCATTTATCCCCCTGATACTCCTATCTCCCCACAATCATCACACTGCTGTCCATGTCCATGAGTCCTTTCTCCTTTTTGCTCAATCCCTCCAACCCCTAACCCAACCCCCCTCATAGCTGTCATCCTGCTCTCTGTAAGTCTGTCTCTGTTTTGCTTGATAGTTCAGTTTGTTCATTAGGTTCCACATATGAGTGAAATCATATAGTGTTTGTCTTTGTCTGACTGGCTTACCTCACTTAGTATAATGTTCTCCAGGTCCACTTATGTAGTTGCAAACTGTAAAAGTCTCTTCCTTTTATATGACTGAGTAGTAGTACTCCATTGTGTAAATGTCCCATAGTTTTTTTATCCACTCATCTACTGACGGACACTTGGGCTGCTTCCATATCTTGGTGGTTATATATAATGCTGCAATGAACTTGTGGTTGAGTCTAAGAGTTTATATATTTTGGTTAATAATCTTATAGTAAGTAGCTTTTAAAATATTTTTCTCAACCTGTGGCTTATCTTTCTCTTTTTTTGGTAATAGTTTAGAAAAATGAAGCTTTTTCTAATATTTAAATTTAATGGAATTCACCTTATCAATTATTTCCTTCATATATCGCATCTTTGGTGTTGTTTCCACAAAGTTATCATGCCCTCAAGGTCATCTAGAGTTTTTCTTATGTTATGTCATATTTAAAAAGAATTAAATATTCTCAGACTCTAAGAGATACATGGTTTTATATTTTACACTTAGGTCTATGTCCATTTGTGGTTATTTTTTGTAAAGGGTATAAAGTCTGTGTATATATGTAGATATTTAATATATATACGCACACACACAACAGAATGTTAAGTTGTCCTAGCACCACTAGTTGACAAGACTATGATGTTAACCCTTTGACAAAAAAAAAATCTGCATTTATGTGAGATAATATTTGGTCTATTTATATCTTTCCATTAATATTTGTGTCTATCTGTCCTTTAAATATAACGCACTTTAAAAATTACTGTGTCTTCCCCTGGTTGGTGTGGCTCAGTAGGTTGAGTGCTATTGTGTGAACCAAAGGGTTGTTGGTTAAATTCCCAGTCAGGGCACATCCCTAGATGGCAGATCAGGTCCCCAGTAGGGGGAGGGTGAGAGACAAACACACCTTGATGTTTCTCTCCATCTCTTTTTCCCTCTCTCCCCTTCTCTCTAAAAAATAATAAATAAAATCTTAAAAAATAAAAATAATAATTACTGTAGGTTTGTAGTAAACACTATAACAGAATTGTATCTGAGAGTGTCATTAGTAGACAGGGCATAGCTGAGAAAAGAATCTTTGAGAGTGAATACATTACAATAGAAACCTCCAAATCTGAAAAGCAAAGTGATGAAAGACAAAAATAAAGGAACAGAGTTTCCAAGAAATTTAGGACAACTACAAGAGTAATGCAGGCATAGTGGGCCTATCAATAAGAGAAAAAAAATAGAAAAAAAACTTTGGAGAAAAATGACTGAACTTTTCTCCAGTTAATGTCAGACTCCACAAATCACAGTTCCAGGAAGCTCATCAAAAAGGAAATTCAATACATACAAAAAAGAACTCCTACGTATATCATAAAATATGGAAAATCAAAGACAAAAACAAAAACAAAACTCTATTCATCTACTCATCATTTGGTTTTCTTGAAGGAAACCAAAGAAAAAATAAAACATGACCTATACAGGACTAAAGATAAGAATTACATCCAATTTTCTTTCATCATGCAAATAAGATGAGAGTGGAGTGAAGTTATAAGGTGTTTCAAATAGAACTACCATCCCAGATTTCTCTACCCTGTGATATTATTCTTAAGATAAAAAACAATTAAATACTCTCAGACATAAATTAAATTTTTGGCCAGTAGGGTTGTCTTGCAATAAATGTTAGAAGAAGTTCTTATCTAAAAAAGGAAATTATTTAGTCATAAATAATTATCTACATAAAGAAAGAAAAAATATTCACAAATGACTAAGTGATGTTTTTCAAGGGTCATTGGTGGGGAGGTGATGATCAAAATCATGATGGATTTGTGGGGTTACAGTCATGTCTGTGTGTGCATAATTTTGACTTTGTCTGAACAAGAGTCAGTGCTAGTAGGATATACTTCTATGTTCTGAGCTGTGGTTGAAACAACTCTTCTTGATCAAGATCACATATTTAAATTCTGAGGCAGTGTGGGAATGGTTGTCCGTAACCAACATAACTAGGGATATGAGTTTAATTGCTTTGTGATTAAGTGTGGGATTCTGAAAGAGACTTTCTCTTATGGAATGATTTTTTTTTTTCAGCTCCCTACTATACCACCATGCACAAAGGAGTCACTGGAAAACTTCCTTTAAAATGTTTTGGTTTTCGGCTTCTCCTTTTTAGATATCTCTCTAAACATGACAACTGTCTTATGAAGTCTGAAAATGATCCTCCCTCTGCCAGTTCTGGTCTTCCCTGGAACTTAACTCAACTTGCCGTTTGTATTTTCTTGGGTTCCATACTTCCAAGACGTTTCGGTGAAGCCATTCCATCAGTCACCTCTATTTAAAATGCTTCAATCTTTTGTTTACAAAAGTGTGCAGGTGGTTGTGTTCTAGGTCATTCGGTGACAATCTTGATAAATCTATTGCCACAGTATTTTTACATCTAGCTTTTAAACTTATCACCATAGATTAATGCCTAATGCTTCATATTTTTTAAAAAGTTTTATTTTTAGTAAAGTGACAATGCAGCACTTGCATATTCTCTTATGATAAGAAGATATAAGTATATAATTTTTATCTGGTGGTGATTTTACAAATAAAACATGTTGTGTCTTTCTGAGTATGAAAGTGAATAAGGAAAGATAAAATAAAAATTTAATTTTCTTTCTCTTCATTGATTAAACAGATAGGTGGTTATTCAAAATAATGTATTTAAATGAGTATGCATATGTATATAAGAAAAAGTTTAGCTGTAAGGATGTGAAACTGTTTATTTTTATATTATTATTTATTAATTATTATATTATTTTCCATATGAACAAGTGTAAACCTACTTTTGCCCAGCCCTGTGCGCACACACACACACACACACGTGCATTTTACATGCTTATGCATGGTAAAATGAATGACAGCAATCATACAAAGGATAGGTGGGAAGGTATGGAATGTATTATTTTCAGGTACTTGCACTACCGATAAAACATTGTGGTGTTATTTAAAATTGCATTTGTGGTTAATTGTATTTGCATATTCCAAAATAACCACTAAAGAAGCTTTTTTAATGGTGTAATTTATAGGCTGAAAAGGATATAAAATAAAGTAAATAAAAATCTCAGTTAAAACAACAAAAGGCAGAAAAAAACCAGTGAAGGACAAAAATAAGAACCAAAAAGTTAAACAAATAGAAAATGATAACAAATATGGTCGCTATAAATCTAACTATATTAATGACCATTTTAAACTTCAATGATCTAAATACACCGATTAAAAGACATTGTCAGAGTGGCTCAAAAACAAGATTCAACTATGTATCATCAACAAGAGGCCACTTTAAGTATAAAGGTATATATAGATTAAAAGTAAAGAGATGGTAAAAGATATGCTAAAATCAATCAAAAGAAAAAGATTCAGAGGTGGCGAAAGATGGCGGCGGAGTAGGAGGGAGTGTGATCGCTTTTCTCCGGCCCACTGGCGGGATATCTGGCCGATTTTCTGAGGAGCAGAGCGATCACCCAGCTGTATTCCGGTGTGTGGGAAGATTGGCAACCAGGACTGCACATAAAACTGAAAGATCAGCTGGTAGGGAGACTGCTTTGGAGGGAAGGGGTCCCTCGGGCCTCACGGGGAGCCGGGAGGTCTGCGGATCCAGTAGCAGCAGCTTCCCGGTTTGCTCCAGGTTCCGTGGGAGGGAGCTGGATCAGGGTGTGTGAGTTGCCAAAGCAGAGGTGTGCCTCTGTTGGCAGAGCCTTGGTCTCCAGCAGTCAGGAGGTTGGTGTGTATGTGGGGACTGATCTGCAGAGGCTGGCGATCCCAGCGGGAGGAATTGGAGTCTGAATTGAAAGGGTAAACCCAAGCCCAGAGCTCCTGGACTGGGCGTACACCCGGTGGAGCCAGTCGGGGGCGGCTGGTGTAGGTGCCCGACCGGGCGCCCAGGCCTGCGGCTTGCAAGCTCCTATTCCAGAGACAAAAGCGATTGGCGAAGGCAGGGGCGCGGAGCTCACACCTGGAGGGCCTGAGACACAACCCAGACCTGCGGTGCAGAGTCCCTCCGTGCGGGAGAAACAGGAGCTACATTGAGCCCCACTGAGGGGAGTCACAGATATCATAAACTCTGACTCAGGGTGGGGGTCAGGCGGCCTGGAGGAGGTGCTACAAACTCCCGGCAACTCCGCTGGAGGTGTAACGGCAGCTGAGAGTGCAGCCCAGGAAGACAGCAGATCTTCCCAGCCTGACGCTGTTGAAGCCAGCCAACAAAAGTATTTTTTTTATTTTTATTTTTTATTTTTTATTTCTTTCGTTTTCTTTTGTTTCTTTGTTTGTTTTTCCCCACCCTCCTTCCTATCAGTCCCTCTATATGTTTTTAACTCCTTCTACCTTCCCTTCATTTGGTATTCCTAGTTTTCTCTTCCTTTTATTTCCTATTTTTTATTATTTTTTTTATTTTATGTTATTTTCAAATTATTTTCTTCTTTATCTTTCTTTTTCCTTTTCTTTTGCTTTCCTTTCCTTCTTTATCTCCCTTCCCCTCGCTTCTTTATCAACAGGTGAGACATTAAAACCTGGAATTGTGAAGAGAATAGAATGGGACCCAGACAAGAGTCAGCCCAAAAAACAGAAAGTGACACAAAATTAACTTCACTGCTTCAGAGAACTTGACAGATCAGTTTAAGAACCAGAGGCTAGCAAGAAGAATCCCACAAACAATGGGAAGACAAAGAAACAATCCCCAAATGAAAGGAAAGGAGGAAGCCCCAGAAAGAATGATAAATGAAACAGAGGCAAGACAACTATCAGACATTGAGTTCAAAGCATATGTTATCAGGCAGCTCAAGAAACTCGAGAAGCTTGATGAACTCACAGAAAACTACCAGAAACTACAGGGAAACTATAATGAACTCACTGAAAACTATATCAACATGAAAAAGGAAATAGAAGTTATTCACAAGGGCCAA
>PVJI01015940.1:0-39662 GCA_004026765.1 Micronycteris hirsuta
TCATAACCAACAAAAGCAGAAAGCAAGCAAAACATAACCAGAGACACTGAAATTAAGAACAGTCTAACAATAGACAGGGGAGAGGGGGGAGGGGACAATGGGGAGAAGAGTTTTCAGGAATCACTGTAGAGGACACATGGACAGAACTAAGGGGGAGGAGGGAGGCTGGGGGGGTGGGATGGGAGGGGAAGGGAGGGGGGAGGGGAGAGGCTGCAAATAACTGTAATTAAACAAAAAATAATTAAAAAAATGGTATTATTATTAAAAACCCTTCTGTATCCTTAAAAAAAATAAAATAAAATAAAAAGTTAGAATGGGTGTGGTTCTTGTCTGTCTCGATGCAGTGATTTTCTTCCAAAGAGGAAAGTAAAAGGAAGCTCACTGAGGATTCTGTTAAGAGTTTGTATCCCTCCCCAAATTCTATGTTCAAGTCCTAACCCGCAGGACCCCAGAACGAAGATAGGGTTTTTACAGAGGTAATCAAGTTAAAATGAGGCCATTAAAATGGGCCCTTGTCCAACATGATTGGTGTCTTCCAAAAAGGACAATTTGGACAGAGGGAAGATGATATGAGGAGACACAGGGAGGAGTTGGCCATCCACAAGCCAGAGAGGGAGACCTGGAACAGATTCTTTCCTCTCAGCCTCAGGAGAAATCAACCCTGCTGACTGACACCTTGACTCTGGACTTTCAGCCTCCAGAACTGTGAGACAATAAATTTCAAAAAACTGTGAGACAGTAAAAGTACCCAGTTTCTGATACTTTGTTAAGGCATCCCTGGGAAATGTTTATAGAACCCTAATATACTTAATTGTTTCCTCTTTACCTTTATTTTAAATACTAAAATGTTCATTGTAATGGCCACCTTCTTACCTTCCTCTGGAAGATTCTAATTCTCTCAGAAGCAGGCTATAATACTTGGGATCTGACACCCAAGACCCGAACATGGATTTTTGATGTCACAACTCTGGATAGGCTCCTCTAGAAGGTAATCATAATAATAGCTATCATTTAGTGAGCCTTCCTGTATGATAGCTCTTTTGCAAAAATCATCATAATAAAAACTCTAAGAGACAGGCTCCAATATTATTCCAGAACACAGGTGAAAAAACTGAGAATGAGAGAGGTTAAGTAAGTTTCCCAAGGTCACACAGTGTTTGAACTTAGATTTGAGCCTAGGAAGCCTGACGGCAGAGATTGCATCTTTGCAGAAGCCAAGTGAGGGTTGGGTCCCCTGATCTGAATATCTTCAAAACAATAAAAAAAATGCCCAAAATAGTGAAATGACTAATTATGATTTGCCTATGCAATGAAATATCAAAAAATAAAGCATAATAATGATTTTTATAAATATATAATGGTATGGAAAAATGCTCATGCTATGAGATGAAAAAGTGATACACAGTAAAATCCAAATTTTATACTTTTAAAAATATAGACAATAGAATTCAATGTTGACAGCCTTTAGCATATAGATGAAATAAAGGTGATTTTAACTTTTCTTCTTTATACTTCTCTGTATTTTCTAAATTTTTGAAATGGCCTTTAAATTCCAAAACTTAAGACATAACAAAGCATAAAAATTCCTAAAATAAACTTCTCCTGATTTCTAGCATTGAAGAGGAAGAAGTTGGTTTTGTTTTATTTTCTTTTGTTTTGCTTATTTACGTGTCAAACGATCCCAGGCACCTCTACCCAGAGGTAGGGGCCTGCTATCCAACTTTTTCTCTGGATTAGACTCTTTAGTTTTCATAAGAAAATGTCAATTCTACCACCAACTCAGCTTGACTCTGATAGATGTACCCTTCACTGTCATCATAGATTATCTATACTTGGGCATCTTTCTACGGAGCATAACCTTGAACTCTGCTGTCCAAAACAGTTAAAAAGCTTGACTGCAAAATAATTTAAAAATTGCATTTAAGATAAAACTCCCAGATGGCCATCTAATCTATGAGTTTCTCTGGGCCTTGACATGGTACCACCCAGTCTCACAGCTCTGCCCTGCAACCGCATTGTTGGGCTCCTTACAAAATTACCTTCACTGAGCTGAATTTGGCCAGGAAAGCATTAGCTTACATTGAGGGATCTTATAAGTAACAATCCTATGAAACTCATTTTTGCATTAAATGCAGAAGTGCTGTTGAAACAGTTGTTCACCACTTCATTACACTTCAGGAGAGATTTTCTTTTCTCAGATCAAAAATCACCATTATCTTTCTAGGCAAGGAGTTTGTTGTAATCCTATGGACACTGTAATTTGTATTATTTATTTAAAAACTCCAGGCCACACATACCCCTCTGTCTTAGCTGCTGTAAAGCCCTGGGCTAAATATGCAGTGTTCCTCTAGCAAACAGATGAATGTATGTTCGGTGTACCGACCTCTGATTTTATTCAGGCTTTGATTTTCTCCTTTTTATCCCCCATTATTAAAATATTCCTTGAAAGAATATAGGGAGAGGGAAGGGAGAAGTAAAGGAATGAATAAATAAATCAATTTGTGGTGGAAAGTTATGACTATAATTTCAAGTCAACACAATGAAGAGGAGAGGTTTATGGCTTCATTCTGTTTTTCTAGAACAATCTACAGTGATTCAAGAGTTGCTGACTTGATGAAAGTATGACAAATAGAAGACTTTTCCCCACTACTCGTTTTCAAGAAGAATAACAGAGTTCAAGTCCCAAGTACATGAACAGTCTGACAAGGCTCTGACAAGATCCACTGTGACACCAGAAACAACCTGAAATGGACTAATTTCTTCAGGGACTAAGCCAGGCAAGTGACTTTTTTCTGTTTCTTTGCAATTTTCCATGTTCAAATTCTACATTGAGCCCACTCATTACACAAACTACCCCACTACACACTTTAAACTTCAGCAAAGGGAAGACAGAGACAGGAATTGGAAGGAGGGCAGGTGCTGCTCACCCCCAACAACAGTGTGGTCAGCGGTCAGGGCCCTTTGCTCACGCACGCACGGTACTGCCCTGTTCACACCTAAGACATCTCCCGCAGTTCCCTTTAACTTGTCCCGACAGGATCTCCATCATGTGTTGTTTTTCCTCTAAAACTTAGGCTTGGTGTTTCAACTTTCCCTGAGGGCAGTATTTGATCTCATTGTTTCCTGTAACAGCAGTGTGGCCTGTCTCAACATTCCCTCCAGAACAATTTTTCTCTCTAAGGTGCTGAGTCACTGAAGGGAGCAAGACTTTCTGTGGGCAGCGGCAGTCAATTAGAAAAACAATCATTTCCTGGGGCTTAAAAGTTCCCTTTCAAGAGTGAGCAAACTCAGGAGGATCGGGAAAGTGGGCGAGAAGTTCATGCAGGGTAAAAGGGACAAAGTCCATTTCACACAGTTTGTGGAAGATTATATTTCATAAACGAAAATGGTACAAGTGGAAAATTCCCTTACTCAGGGAGGTAAGTGTATCAGCCCTGGGCTGGAACTGCAGAGAGTTCAGTTCTGTTCTCATCTTTTCCTCCGGGCCTCAGCCTTGGGGCTTCTCGCCAGTTAAACAGGAAGATGATGACTTCTGCCCCCACTATAACGGCAGAGCACAGAGAGGATGAATGTATAAGAGTTCTGAGCTTTTGGATGCCTTGATTTAGCTACTGATCTCCAAATAGCTTCAACTTCAAAGTCAAAATCTAGGTACATTTGAACTTTCCATCTTATATCCCCTGAAGGAGACTAAATTAAAAGTAAACTTTTTAAGCAAAAGAATGAAGAGTGTCAGGATATACAAGTAAAGTATAAGCCTTAAATATGGGTATCAGTGGTGACTTCTTGTGAATCAACAATATTTCAAAATTAAAAAATTGAAGAGTGGGCATTGATCCTGCCAAAACTTTACAGTATCACCTCAGATGGAAAGACCAATATCATTTTTACAAATGCAAGGTAACTTATATATTATGATTTTGAAGAAGTATATTTGCCCAGGGATTCTACAGTCATACTACTTAGGTTCCTCAGTTCATCTTCTAACAGTATGACTTGGGCAAGAAACTGTATTTCTAACTCTTACTTTGCTTTGACAAACAGATGATCAATAAATGGATGAATAAGTGAATAAATTATTCAGACACAGAGAACACACTTCCTGACAATGTTTCTATGGTTCCCCCATCCTTTATTTGAATGGTTGGTTGGAATGTGAGAGCTTATTTGTGCCTTTTCGCAACAACTGCTCTAAATCTTTTTGTATTAAGACAGGAAGTAAATATTTTCACATATACACATACACATTCAAATATTCCTGCCACATTCAGGTGAGCTTGCCCAGGGTCTCCCCCGTATTCTGGTCTCTGTTGCTACTAATGTAAGTCCGTGGGTGTGCAAAGCACGTACAGGTAGAGAGAAGTAGAGTTTGAGCAAGAAAGCGTTTCCATCTTGATCATGTCATTGGTTTCAGAACATCTAGGACACAGGGAAATCAAAGTAAAAGAACAAAACACACAGGTTTTCTTGCCTAAAAATCAATAGTTTGTTCCAGACAAATATTAAAAATGACTGTAATGCTTCAAGGAGTAGTGCTGACATTTAACACCCAAAGAAGGAATACTTCAGTATTTTCCCCTTTAATAGCTGCAAATGCAGGAAAATTGAAAAAGCAGTAGAATGCTCCAAAGAGTCTGAAATATGAGGCCACCTGCTTCTGTAGGCTTTGTGTGTTCTCTGATCATTCCCCCACTATAAATCGATCTATGGTTAAGTGGTCTTTCCATTGGTTGTGGTGCCAGAATATATGGAGGGGAAAGAGAAATGTAATTGATAGAGTTATTCCTGGACAGAGGTGAATCTTTCAGGCTCTACCCCTAAAGCAGGGCAACTGGCCAATAACTCAAGAAGTCTGCAACACTGGGGAAGAAAGAGGTTCTATAACCCTAGCCATGAAACCGGTTCATACAGCTTCTTCTACCATGAAAACCTGTTATGGGGGGGGACCTCTTCCTCCTTTCTGAAGATGTACTTTAGTGACTTTAGTGATTTTTTTTCTCCTTATTCCATTTATTTGTACCTCATTTATTCAACAAATATATTTGAGTACCTTCTAGAGACTAGGATATAAAAGGAAAAAGGCAAACAAGTTCTCTGCTGTTGAAAAACTGACTTCCACCTATAATGTGAACAAACAGACAGACAATTAGCCAAATAAACGAAGATTACTTTGGCTAGTTATAGAAAAACAGGATAGTGTGATGTGAGTGGGGAAAGTGAGCAACCTTAGCATGACTCATTGGCTAAAGGTTGTCTGAGAATGTGACATTTGCTCTAAGACCTGAATGGGAGTTAACATGCAATCCTTGCAGAAAGAGAATTCCAGTGGAGGACAGCCACCAAAGGCCACTAGGCGAGATCAAGTGTGAGGGACAAAAAGTCCCTCACACTTGATCAGTGTCTGTGACAACCGGATCAAGGTGGAGAGTGGTGGGAATAAAAGTATGTTGTTGGCAAAGGTTCAATGAATTTACGTACATCTCTGTGGTGGACAGTGCAGGGCAGGTGAGAGCGGATGACGTGAGAGCGTAATGTGATAAGTCTGGAAGCCGCAAGCTCTGCAGTAATTTTGTTTGTTTTTACAGTCTATGGTTAATTTGTGGTTGCAGGGAAAGGAAGATGCTTTGTATATTGGGGCTGGGTTAACCTGAGTTCTATTGACGCTCATAAGTAGGCCTGTTAGAATGGTTTTCTCCGTGAAGAGAAATGGTATCCAATGTTGTACACTGAGTTATCTTGGAAGCTGCTCAATCTTGGTGGTTCTTAAAGAGAAAATAACAGTGTTAAAATCCAACCAACTCATGAAAAGTTTTAGATATTTAAAATTTTAGACTTATCAGTAACTGTTATAATTGTCTCCTGCTGAGCATCTACTTTTCAGAGCATCATTATTCTTCATAGTTAGTTCTGTAATTTCCCCATAAAATATGATCCATTTTATCTGAAGTGCTAAAACCAAGCACTAGTAGTTGATCACTGTCTGCCTGTAATTTGCATAGTTCTTTATCCAAGGAAATATTAGTTCTTATTAGCCAGATAGAGGTCTATTATGAATGTCGGTGTAACTTAATTAAAGCATAATATTAATCATAATACTATCTTCCAGACTCAAATACTTCCCTAGTGATGTTTACTTGCCTAGGCCTTCACTGATGAAATGCACCAATAAATCAGTGAAGGCACTTTTGATGAGTAGGGAGATTTAACCAAATCCTTTCTTAATGAAAAAATAATGTAATAGAAAGTATAGAAAGAATTGTATCTGTTAAATTACATGCAAAAGGGGATCCCAATAAAATAAGAAATTTGTTTTACTGACTTTATACCTAAACATTAAGTAATATTAAGTAATACATATTCATTGAACTTCTGCTATATTAGTCAACAAGACATAGTTCATCCCCTCTATTGGTTTTCTCAAATTTTATTCATTATTATTCAAAACGCAGAAATCAGTTTTAGGCATTAGAAAAAGTTCAGCCATCATCACAGATTCTTGCCTAGTATTGATATGTGTGATAGCATTTAAAAACTGAAGTGTGTTCTGTTTTAATGGGGGTGGCCGCAATTTCCCTGGGGAAAATTGACCATTTCTTAGAAAAAGAAGTTTAATGAATTTTTTGTTTAGTCAAGATAAGCCCCAAACTTGGTACTAAAGTGGTGTTTGGGCAAGGGGCGGTGCAGTCTGCGGGCAATGAGGTATTAATTACAGAGAGACAATGCTTCTCTCCACAATTCAATAAAAGGCTGTCTTCCCAAAAGCACTGACTTGAAACTCTTGATTGGTGTTGTAGTTGTCCCAGAAACAGTAGAGTTGTCGTCCTGAAACTAAAGAGGAGACGAGAAAGAGAGCTTAGATTATGAGAGTGGCTCCAGTCACAGAGAAAAGGTGACAAGAGAACAAAAGAAAGACTTACTCCCTGGCCATTCGAGGCAACTTGGAAAGCTCACGGTACTCTAGCAGTCTCCCCGGGCGAGGGCCTGAATTACAGGATTACAATAAAGAATTACCACAGAAGGCTGAACATTGTGGATACTCAGATTGTACCATACATTATGTCCGCTGAAATTCTTTTGGAAGCAAGAAACAAAAAACTCAACCCAAACTGAACTAAACAATAAATGAGAATTTTTGGCTCGGAAGTCCAGCAGTCATGGGCGGGCTGAGACGAGATGCAGTCAGGGCACAGACCCTGTGAGAAACGGTTCTCTCAGTCTGCCTTCCTTCATACATCAGCTCTGCCCTCAGGCGGGCCTCACAACATGACTGCCAACATCAGCTGGGCCACCTGCTCCTCCTTCACCCCCGGAATGAGAGAAGAGACAGGCTTCCCCCAACCACTTATCAAGGAAAAGTTCATGTGCTGATTACCGAGGCTGAAATGACCTGAACTAATAAAGGTGTCAAGGGTACAGGATTACTCAGATTGGTGTACATATATCATGGCTAAGCCCTGGACTTGGAAATGGAGTCAAAGCCACCCAGATAGAATAGTATGAGGGATTTAGGAAGGATATTTGGAAGAAAATTTGATATCCTAACTACTTTCTGACTACTTTCCTGAACTTTGACATCAGGAAGCGTTTTAGAAATGAGTTTAAACTCCACTAAAATTTCAGGCGAATACTCAAGAAAATCCAATTTTAATTCTCTTTTCAGAGTTGCTACATAATAACACTATTTTAAATGTAACTAATGCATTGTCTCAGAGTTAGACGATACCCACTTAATCTATAGTATTTTTTAGTGAAACAACCAGACTTAGGACTGAACAATAATAAATTGATACCAACTTGAAAACTTTTAAGAACCAGTCCACTCAGAAGTCTTTTCACAAAGGCAACAGCTGGACATTGAAAGAAATTTAAGGTATTCAGACAGCACAGAGGCATCTGCCTCTCCATCCCCACAGACAGAAGCTATGGCACACTGCCCAAATATGACGCCGGCTGTGCTGCCTGAGAAGAGAGCCCAGCTGTGAAGCTCCAGAGGATTTCCAGGACTCCCCGGGGCATCCTTGCACCAGTATTCGGGGCTCCCCCAATGAATACCAAAAGTGTGAGCAGCAGGAACTCCTTTGGGCAGCGCACCGTTGGAGTGCTTTAAGCAGCAAATACTTTCCAGGTGTAGAGACTCAGTGTGCTGGGAGATCTGCTCCTGGAGCACGAGGTAGCTGCCTGTCCCTGCTGACCTAAGAGGGTGCCCTTCTAGACAGGAAGTAAGACAATTCAGTTGTATTTCTTTTAACACAATGAAGAAAGACCTAAAAAATAACAAAGGGGAAGGTTTTAAGGTTTAGGAGATACTGGGGCTCAGCTGCAGGCTGAAATTGGGAGTACCAGACTTTTTTTTCCTGAATGATTTGGCCATTGCTCATTTCGGCTTTGCCTGTATGCAGGAGGTTGGGAAACACACCAGTGAGCACTGGGCCAGAACTTGCAGAGATCTTGGAGTACCCATGGAGACATAGGAGCCGTTCTCTCTACGATCTCCTTTTGACGTACACTGAAATTTGTCAGTCAGAAGCTTTCCTTCTAAAAACTTTCATGAGCTACACCTGGAGAACCTTATTATTTTCTATTTAGCAAGGTCTTCAAAAGCTAGAAACATGCATATTTACATTTTAAAGAACACTATTAATTCCCTTAATTATGAGCCCATCCAGCAAAACAGAACAAAGTTGGGTGGCAAATGCATTATGCATGTGTTTGTTTTTAATTGATTGATTTGAATACTTTTCATCATGCTGGTTTGGACTGACAGTGGATGAGTATGCTGTGCTGTAGCTGCTGCTACAGACTATATTAGCCTTTTCTAAAGGAGGGCAGTTTTTCACTTGGCTGCACTGATCTTGGACAGGAGAACAGATTGTCTGTGTGATGTCAATTCTGCTCAGCTGTTGCAAGATTCTCTACTTTAAAAATATCTGCCGGTTAAAGGTGAGATCTCACCTTTAACCGGAACATAATCAACAAAAGCAAAAAGCAAGCAAAGCTTAACCAGAGACATTGAAATTAAGAACAATCTAACAATAGCCAGGGGGGAGGTGGGAGGGGACAATGGGGAGAAGGGTTTTCAGGAACCACTATAGAGAACACATGGACAGAACCAAGGGTGGGGAGGGAGGCAGGGAAGGGAGGTGGGATTGGAGGGGGAGGGGAGGGGAGAGGATGCAGACAACTGTAATTGAACAATAATAAAGTAAAAAAAAAAATGATGAGATATCACCTCAAAAAAAAAAGAATATTTGAAAGGAAAAAAAAAAGAATATCTGCCTTGCAGGTGCTGGAATCCCTACTCCTCCCTATACCTTACAGCTTAGAAGAATTTATTTCAGGAGGTGCCTCCTAAAACTGTTGTTAAAAAAAATTGGGGGGAGAGCAATGTATTTGTTGTTTCACTTATTATGCATCCGTTGGTTCACTTCTTGTGTGTGCCCTGAGCAGGATCATCCCAGAATCTTGGTGTATTGAGGCAATGCTCTAACCAACTGAGCTATTCGGCCAGGGCCTAAAATGTAAATATTACTGGGAAAAGAAAGCCTTATATTTATCCAACTCACATCTGGTTTATATAGAATGTCTACTTGAGTTTAATTTTTTGTCTTGCACATTCCAGTTGAGGGTGGTACCTAAGATCTTTTCCCCAGACAATCCAAATTCTTTATATTTTGGTTATTCCTTCTTCCTATAGATGTGGCTATAAAATCATAATACACACACGCATAAACCTATTTATGCAACCAATATCTGAGCATGTGCCATAAATCCCCATTTTATATTGATGTTGCTATGAATGCAATTATAATCTCATTGATAATAGTCATGCACTTTAGCCCTCCTGAGCTCAGCATTGCATCCTATTCTTGCTATTCTATTTTGTCATTTTCTAACAACAAAACTGTTATCCTGTTGCTAGGTAACCTCAGCAGTATTGTAAGTAGCCCTCTACTTTCTGCATTCTTCTATCCTCCTTCTTGTGGTTTAATTATAATTGTTATTCTCCTGAAGACTTCTCCCCATTCATGGCTGCCATTGTCATCGGATAACTGTCATCATATTATTGTCACTATTGCATTCTTTGATGAGAAGCCACATTTTGCTCAACCTTTCAAACAATAGAAAATTGACATGCTCTCTCTGACACATCAGAGAAACAGTTCATTTCTGAGAGGCTGTATTTCCAAAGAAGGTTCGCAACATTTGGTGACCCTCCCATCTATTCGCTTCATCTTTTTAACCCCTATCCTAATTTTTTTCTTTCAAGAAGTAGGTTTGTGACTGGAATGTGGCCATGTTTCATGTGTAATGATAAAATTCTAACAGAAAGTATTATACAGCTGATTGACCATGAATGATGCTCAGCCTGTGAACAGGTAAATATCAGTAGCAACACAATCACAATGACTATGCCAGCATTTAGCTGTGGGCCTATTGTGGGCCAGGTATTGCTAAGTGATTTACATCCATTATCTCATTTCATCTTCATAAATCTTATGTAGTAGAGCCATTCCCATTCTGTAGATGAGGAAGCTGAGATAACACTCAAAGAACCCAGATTAAAGAGTCAGTGGGTAGCAGAACCAAGGTTTCTTCAGCTAAGATGTCATTGGAAAGACAAATACCATGTGATCTCACCTATGAGAGGAGTCTAATAAACAAAATAAACTAATGAGAAAAATAGAACCAGAGACATGGAACAAACTGACAGCAGCCAGAGGAGAGGTGGGGGGGATGATGGTGGAAAGAAGGGGAAGGTACTAATCAAAGAACATGTGTGAATGACCATGGACATGGACAACAGTGTGGGAATTGACTGTAGGAGCAGGAGGTGGGCAAAGGGGTAAAAATTGGGACAACTGTAGTAGAACAACACAAAATTTTTTTAAAGAAGTAATTGCAATTTAATAACATCTTTATATTAAATGTAAATGTTAATCATAAGATGAATCTCGAGTTCAGAAATATTGACTATGGACAAACATGCACCTTAGAAGCAAGAAAATACTATATGTGCACAGGCTACTATATTCTTTTGCTTATAAATGTTAATTACTCCCTAATTATTGTTCCAAGGAAATAATGTAACTGAAAGAATGTCTTCTAATTCCATTGTTTCCCTCTTCTACACCCCCACTCTCGTCTCCCCTCTCTCATTTAATGGGGCTCTTTCCAGTATATACATGCCTGATGACTCTTTTGTGGTTTGTGAAGACATTAGAAAACCACTTGCTACTTGTGAGATAAATCATATTGAGCAAGATGATTCTCTGACCCCACTATTCTGGTTTTATTTTGGTTACCTTTATTACATTTTTGATGAAGAGGCAGACTTTTATAAGCATCTAAGTCCCCAGTTGCCTGTGACTTCTTGGATGGCAAGGTCTGTCTTTTGGTTATCCTGGCAATTCTCTACAGTACTTAGCCTGGTACCTGGCACATACTGAGGTAGATATTCACTATTTGTTGAATCAAATTCATTAATACATTTTTTTTCTAAATGTTTAGGTCCAGTGTGCTGGTATTATAAGAACAAATCCAGTAGTTTGGGGAGATCTCATTCTTTCTTCCCTCAGAAACATTTTGGAGCTGAGCTTTCATTTGTTCCTTGAGGCTTTGCTGCAAGGCTAAGATTCTGTACTTTGCCCAACAAAACTGTAACTTCTCAAAACCTGGATTTGTGCCTTCTCCCTTCTTCAAAGGAGAAGGTGAGTGATTAATGATGTAGAGAGAAGAATGAGCACAAAGGTAATGTACAAAGCTTGAAAACCTTGTAATCTTTAGTAAATTGACTTTTTTTAAAAGTTTCACAGGATGAACAGAACAAATGTCTGAGTCCTAGAGATGATTTCAATTTTTTTTCATTATACATGGCAAACTGTGCATATGCTTTTATAATCTGCCCCTCTTAAGAAAAGAGCAAGTTTAAGTGTATAAATCAAGCCAGAATCTGTGGTAAAGAGGCATCTGTCTCCTAAATGCTTTCACTTAGCTATCTGTGAAACAGATTAAGCTTAATTACAATGCTATCTATGCTTTTGCAACACATGCTAAACTCTTCATAACGCATAGGTGTTAGCCTGTGAGAAGAAGGGAAGAGATAGGTGATACGCCTCTAATTAAATTAGGTGATTAGTAATTTAATTTTCTTTGTCTTTTCTTTATTTCCTATTATATCTCATCTCAGAATTGTTTTATAAAAGAAATTAAACTGAAAGGGAAAGGTAGCAAGATACCCGGAGAGAGAGATTGGCAAATTATAAGAAAAGCTCTACTTGGAATCAGCATGAAAGCAAAAGACAAAATAGAAAAACAGCCTGAACATTATATATTTGTTTAAGCTTTGGGCTTATATTGTAATTGCATTCAAGATTGTTCATCTCAGATGTGGTGGAACTAATCAGAGCCGTTTGGGTTGCTCATCTCTGGATAACAGGAATGCACTCCTTCCCCATTTTGATTTATAGGTATCCCGTTGTTTATTTGATAATTGCCCTCCTATATCATGCTATTTCAACTATATCAGAGTCTGCAAATTCCAAATATTACGAGGCTGCAGAATTTCCTTTCAGAACTGTCAATGATCTCTTCCTATAACAGACCTTGCCTGTTATCTAATCAATGTTTCGCGTATTTTATGGGGGCTGTATGATGGGTTTTTATTCCATTTTCAGGAATCATTTTTACATCTTACACTTCAGACTCTTTTTTGGCACACCAGTAATGTCCTTAGACTCAGGTCGCAAACACACCGTGCGAGTGCCATCACTCCCCAAGTACACAACCAAGGCAGGTATCACTCGTTGATCTTCCCTGCTTAGCCTGAACATACACTTGGAATCCAATGCCACATACCAAACATGGGGTCTTTATGTCTTTTGCATGCATCTTATTTATGCATTCTCAGAACATTTTTAAATCAATCAAGTCAGAAGTGCAGTATTTGTCATCTTTGATGTCCAGAATCTAAACGTTTTCATATTGCTTAAAATAGAATCAGCCAGTCAGAAGTGATCAGCTTCCAGAGGCAGAATGTGAAATTTTGGGTCTTATAATAGCACAGCATCATCCCCCTGATATTTTTTCCAATGTGCTCATTTACCTCAGGTTGGAATACGGAAACGTCTTTAGAGTTTGTTTAGCAACAATGCAGAGTACATCAGTTTTAATACACAATAAAATCAGGTGGAAAAAGTACAAATATGTCTAACATTTAATTTGGAGCTATGTCCTTATATGCTCTTCTCTTCTAGACCAACTTCATCAGAGCTCTTACTGATTTAATTAATTTTGGCAAACTCACGCAGAACCTGACAGAGTTGTTGGAGGCAGAAGATAAAGGGCCTAACACAAGGCCTTGACTGTTGTAGATTCTGAATAAGCATCTGCTGATAAATTTGATGGCAGTGATTGAAAACTGGTATCTCCAGTTAGATGTGGTATGAAAATAGTGCTTTGGGAACATCATCACCACCTGTTAAGCAGATCTCTCTGACAACCATGTCTGGTTGGAAATGCAAACATGAAGTTCACAGAAAATATGGGAGCTGAAATATAGCCAGATCACCTTCACATCCTTATGGGAAATATGGATCATACCTACAGGTGTTATGCAAAGATATGGGATGGATGAGGTTTCCTAGGGAGAGAGATTGAAACATTAGAAAAGCACTGGAATGAAACCCCGAGTGAAACACTTTGTAAGGAAGGGGCAGATAAGCTCAGTAAAGGAGTCTGAGATGGTCGGAGAGGTAAAAAGAAAACCAGGAGGCAGAAAAAGGGGGTACCTCATCAAAGCATTTTTTTAGAAAGAAAATTTCATTTATTGCAGGTTCAAATAAATAAGAGAAGTATCAAAGTAAAGGGAGTTTACAGTTAGAATTGTGGAAAGTTGAGAAACAATTTACCAGGTCACTTCCATTTTCAGGAGAAGTTGAAGATAATGTCATTTAATAAATATGAATGGGTGAATTATAAAAGTTTGGGACAGCTGATGCACAGATGGAAAAGAAAGGCAAGTAAGAATAGGCAGGACTATTTTACACAGCTTTGAGGACCCAGATGAGGCTGGAAGATACATATTATAGTGACACCAATTTATGTCACTACACAAGTTCCTCTAGCAGTCCAGGTGTACACGGCAGCAGAGGAAGATCAGAGTGAATTCAATCTCACTTACAACACAATGACTTCAAAGATGGACCTGCATCCATTGATAACCAAAGTTATATCTGAAATCCTATGCAAACATATCAAAGAAGTGCAGACTATATTTTAAAGCTTTAACTGGGAATCAGGCGATCTGAGTTCTATCAATGTCTCAGTCACTAACTAGTTATATGTAACTCAGTTAAGTAACCAGCGAGCTTATCTGTCCTTCACCTTTCTGGAACTTCACCCATCTATAAAATGAGAAAGTAGAAATGGTTGAAGTCTCACAGAGCTCTACGATCTGCAGTCTATGATTCTTTGTGATATTCACTTATTTATGGAACAAGTATTTATTGATTATTGATATGTGCCAAGAACTGTTTAAGATGTAAGTTATAGTCATGAACAACACAGATGTGTGCCTTTTCTACATGCTAGAGAGAAAAACGGACAGTTAACAAGATTATACATGTGTGTGTATATGTTCAAATAGTAATAGGTTTGGTGAAAGGAAAAAAATGAAATAGAGAAGAACTAAAAGGGAAGTGATCTTAAACAAAGAGATAGGGGGAAAACTCTTAGGAGGTGACATATGAGCTGTTATATGAATGATGAGCAAGAGCCAGCCATGCAAATATTTAAGGAAATAAACACACCAAGCTGAAGAAACAGCTCGTACAAAAGCCTTGAGGCAGAACTGAGCTTGCTATGTGTGAAAACGAAAAGACCAATGGGGCTGGCTCGCAGTGACTAAGGGGGGGATAGCACAAGAGACCGTTGATAAAGTAGGTAGGAGCCAAATCATGAGTGCAGAGCCTTGTGCACCACGGTCTCAGTTTGAATTTTATATTAAGTGTGGTAGGGAGCCATCATAGACATCATTATAAAGCAAAAAATGTGTGTTATTTACATGTTTAAAAAATAAAACTTATGATGCAATGAGAAGGACACTTCACCTCTGTGGCATTTCTTCCCCTAAATCCATAAATCTAGTCTAGCCATGAGGAAACAGGAGACAAAATGGGATTGAGGAGCACGGGACACTCCATCAAATACCTGAACGGCACTCTTCACAGTGTCACAGCCGTGAAAATTAGGGCAAGGCCGAGAAACTGATAAACTTGAGGAGACGAAGGCGATGTGATGACTCAGTGCAGTGCGGTGTTCTGGATTGGATCCTGGGACAGAAAAAGGACACCAGCAGCAGAATGTGAACGAAGTCTGTATTTCAGTTCATAGTTTGGACCAATGTTAATTTCTTGGTTTTGGTAAATGGACTGAGGTTGTGGATAAGCTGTCAACTTTCAGGGAAGCCGAGTGAAGGGTATATGGGAACTCTATTTCTTTGTAACTCATCTGTATATCAAAAATTATTCCAAAATACATTCTTTAAAAGATGACTTAAAACTTATTTCCTTATTTTAATCCTCACTTGAGAATATTTTTTATTGATTTTAGAGAAAGAGAGAGGAAGGGGGAGAGAGAGAGACATCACTGTGATAATCATTGACCAGTTGCCTCCCGAATGCACTCTGACCAGGGATCGAACCTGCAATGTAGGTACGTGCCCAGTGAGGGATTCAACCCTCAACCTTTTGGTGTATAGGATGTTCCAACCAGCTGAGTCATCCAGGCAGGGTTGTAGCTTATTTCTTGATAATAAGGCATAGAGGAGTTAAAATATGTTGAGTATAAAGCACAGTTCAAAACACTAATAAAAATTTAACATTTTCAATTAAAAAATCATTTGGATTGACAAAAATAGAAGCAGGAAGAACATTGAGATTATTCAGTTTCCCATGTAAAAGATGTGGTGACTGAACTAGAGTGGATGCAGTGGAAACGAAGCCAGCGAATTTAGGATATATTTTGGAGGTTAGGTTGGCAGGACTAGTTGAAAGCTTGGATGGTGAGAGCAAGGGTGAGGATGGAGGAAATGAGAGAAAGAAAAATATCAACGATTATGCCCAAGTTTTGTACTTAGCAATGGAGGTTTTTGGGTATCATTTGCTAATACAGGGAAGCCTGAGTGAGGAACAACTTTCCTAGAAATGGTGATGGACAAGAGTTTCCAGTATTTTCTTCAGACATGTTGAGTCTAATATGTTCATTGACATCCAAGGGGAGATAGCAGGTGTTCAGTGAACACTACAAATCTAGAATTTGGAGGAGGTCAGATCTGAAAATAACTGTTTGGAAATATTTAGAACATGAATGCTTTCTAAAGCCACGGGGCAAATGAGATCATCACGGAACTGGGAGTCACCTAAGTAGAGAAGCCTGAATCCTATCACACTTCAATATCTACAGAGCAGGCAGAGGAGTGGGAACTAGAGACAGGAACTGCAGAGGGTTAACAGTGAGGCAGGTGGCAATCAGGAAAGGTGGGCTCCAGCGAACAAGAAGAGAGCAGAGGGAGCTGCTGTCACTTCCACTGAGAATAGGAGGAGGACAAGGAATTAACCCTGGGTTTGACAAGGTAGAAAGTGCTGGTGACTTTAAAAGAGATATTTTCCTGGAGTAAAAGGTCAAAAACCCAATGGCAGTTAAGATTGTGGAACTAGTGAATAAAGACCACTCTTTTCAGTAGATGGGAAGCAAAGAAATGGGGTGGAGGAGGGACAAGGATATGTAGTTAAAAGAGTTTTGTTTTGTTATGATGTATGTCCTGCAAACTCAGCTCATGCATACTCCAGCCAAGTCGTTATGGATTGCTACTAATGTTTTCTGTCTGGCTCCTAATCCTTGGAAACAAACATTTTTCATTTCTGTGTTGTTTCTTCCTACTTATAGTTTCTTAGTCATTTTAACTGTAAAACCTGCAATTGTTCAATTTATACCAGTTCTGGTATCTGATGAATAAAGCAACTTCTTCTCATTTTTAAATTCTTAAAATACAGGATGGGCCAAAATAGGTTTGCAATTGTGAGTGTGCAAAATACAGAGTTTATTCTTGTATTATTATTTATTAATTATTATCATCATTAAACAACTGTAAACCTACTTTTGCCCCACCCGGTATAGTGAATTAAATCTGGAAAGGGGCTTTAGAGATTTAATCTAAATATCTTATTTTATAGATGAGAAAACTGAAGCACTGAAAGGACAAGTACAATGCTTCAGCGATAGATCCAGAAATAAAATCAATATTTTTACTGTGTGACAAGATACACATTTCTCTTTCTTATGTCTGGACAATTTTCTAATCTCAGATGCAGCAACCTGCATATCTGGATGCAGTAAAGCATCTTACCTTCAACTACTGAGACCTGAAAGTTAGGCCATTTCATACCACTGTCAAAGCAATTTCTTTGACATTTGTATACCTTTGCTAATAAGTTAACAAGTCCTTTGCATTTTGAATTGGACAATAAGAAATAATTCATTACAAATAATAAGATATGATTTTTTCTTGGAGATTAGAAGCTCTCCGTCTAGATCATGAGCTCATAGAAGGCAGGAGTCTGACTCTGGATTTCCAATCATGTGATACAATGCCTTGATCATTGTGAATATATAAGAAATACTAACTTACTGACGGAAAGAATGAATACAATAGTTGTTTCTCAGTTTACATCTCAGAAAATTACATTACAACTAGGACTCACAATTCTGTTTCTTACCGGCCTTTCTTTCATTTAGCCTTCTGATTCATGATGATTACCTTCATATTCTACATAATGTTGTTCATTTCCATATTTCTTCCATCAGTCCTACATAACCACTATTTGCTTTATTCCTTAAGGATTTGTAAAGCTAGGCATCTGTGTATTATCCTCTCAAGTTCTTGATCTAGTAAAAGTTTCAATATTTAATTGTTTTATGAATCTAGAGATATATGTAGGATATTAATACTAGTGCTAAATTATGAATTTATAATTGAGAACCGCTCCAACAGGTGTGGCTCATTTGGTTGGGCATTGTCCCGCAAAGCTAAAGGTCGCCAGTTTGATGCCTGTTCAGGGCACATGCCTGGGTTGCAGGTTTATAAAGCAACCATTCGATGTTTCTCTCTCACATTGATGTTTCTTTCCCTCTCTTTCTCCCTCCCTTCCCCTCTCCAAACATAAATAAAGTCTTTGAAAACTAAATAAAAATAAAAATTGAGAACGTATAATCTTTCTTGTGGGCACTAGAGAAACATACAAAAGTATTTACTTAAAGGAAATAATATTACTATGTACATCATTTCCTATGTGACTTACAGGAGTGCATGGTTCAGTGATCTAAGCCTTCAATATAAGAACTGACTTTTATGTCTGTTTCTGAAGTTCTCTCTGTATAAGTGACTTCATCTGGAAAATGAGAAGTGAGTCCTGTTGAATAGTTGATGTAATAGTGAACCTTTCCAAAACCATCTGACATATCATTTTAAATAGAAGAAAAAAACCCCCTCAAATTCCAGTCAGGGAAACTTATTTAAGAGGATATTTTAGGTTTAAAGTAAAAGGTGAAAATTCAGTATAGAAATTTCAGGAGAAAAAAGTTTAGCCGTATGTGTGTGTGTGTTTTTAATGTTCTATGATGTCCAAAGAAATTTGACTCAGCCTTAAGGAAAATCTATTTAACCTAATGACGGTTTAAGGGGATTTTTAAAATCTAAGCTGGGGAGTAACTAAAGAGCATAGCAAAATATTCAAATTCAAGGAATCCAGGATTCCCTGACAACTTTTAGAAAAGTTACTCTATTTGCCTATGGTTCTTTCCACAGCTGTAAAATCATTTGCCAGTAAAGACTTTAATAAAAGTAAAATTTAGTGTCAGATAAAGTACTTTGTGGAAAACTATGGAAATCTGGACTTTTAAAATCTCATTTTTCCTTTAGAAAGTAAATTAATATTCCACTTGAGACTAAGCCAATTTTGTATTGGCATGGCCTAGTTATAGGTAAGCCAGAAATGAAGAGAACTGAAAGGGTCACACTCAACAGACAAATACAAAATATTAATTGGAAGCATGGAAGATTTATGAAGCTTGAAGTTTTTTTCCACCAGAATTAAACTCTTTAGATATGTGACTCCAAAATCACCAAATCATACCTGATGGCTTTTCTACCACATAGGAACAAATGGAACTCAGCCCACATTCAGACGAGTCGCTTTATAATCACAATTAATGTATGTACGAGTTTCTACTTTACAACTTACGTTAATTAAAAAAACAAAACAAAACGTGAAGAGCTACCACTGAGGTTTTGCTACCACTGAGAAAGCATCTAGTTCATAGCAAGCACCCATATATGGTAGCCGGAAGCTGCTGCAAACCTTGTGTTTCAAGGGCAAAGGTAGCAAATGATCCATGATAGGAGTTCAGCCCTGGTTCGTCTTTCAAGTCCTATTCAAAAGGTTTTGGCTTTAAAAAGTGGCTGAAGCAGAGTCAGACGACAGGAAAGGCTGTTCAGGAAGAGAGACTTAGGAAGTGATGGGACTGAAAGGATTGTTTCTAGCCTTTTGGAATTTCCTAAATGTAAAACTTCAATATACAGATACACTCTGCTCTGTGTATACCAAAAAGCTTCTTTGCTGCCTGGAGAAACATCTTCAAAGGGTAAAAGCTACAGACCTTCAGGGCTCCACTGATCATTCTGAAGTAAGAACCAGATGATATATCCTTTCAAACTTCAATTTGTGCTTTTCAGTGTGCATGATAGAAAGTGGGAGGGTGAAAATTTTATAGCTACTTTTGTAGTATTTTACAGTTCTTCATTTCATATGGTAAATTGTGGGAAAGCTGTGTGCAAACCGATTTTTTTTTAATGTGTTCATTGAGCTGGCTGAATAAAGGGACGCAAGCCTGTACTCTCTGGCAAAGGCAACAATAACCCCGCAGTCTCCTCTGTGTAAATCTAGACATCCGTAATGAGGTTTGATTAAAGCCAGGTCCACATACCTTATTAAATTCTATATTTATGTAGCAATTTTACTTCTTATATGATATAAAAATCACTAATTACGTCTCCCAATTCTCCTTTGAGGACGAGAAGGAAGCACTATTCATCCAATTTTATTTGTATGTATGATTAACCAAATCATTTTGACTCAAATGAAAGCTAGTTATTATCTCCCTATCATTCTGCTAACACAGTATTGGAATATGTAAGTGAATTCAAAACTGTTGGAGATTTACCTATAAAACTGGATTTCTGGCTACTACTAACCAATATTGTAATGTTCGCTTGCACCCAGTAAAAGTGGATAGAAACATCATGTGGAAAACATTTATAGTATGTATGAATCTGGTACATAGTACATGGGTGGTCAAATTATGGCCTGCAGAGCAAATCTAGCCCACTATTTGTTTTTGTATAGCCCACAAATGTGGATTTTACATTTTTAAATGCTTGGAAATATTCAACAATATTTTGTGATACATAAAAATTATATGAAATTTAAATTTCAGCTCTCATGAATAAAGTTTTATTGAAACAGATCCACACTTCTTCGTTTGTATATTATCTGCAGCTGCTTTTATGCTACAAAAAAAGAGCTGGATTATTTAGACAGAAACTTTATGGCCCACAAACCTAAAATATTTACCAGCTGGCCCTTTATAGAAGTTTGCTGAAATCTTACATACAGTGTCTGAGGTCATTTGCATCCCAACAGTAAATAGTGTAACAATGAAGAATTGTATCCATGTTGTATTAAAATATAATAAAGTTGCCTGAGATTGAAATATGTATAAATTATGTGGACATATAAGGTCTAATATTACAAAAAGAAAATAGTCATTTGAGATAGTGGCTATACAAATTATTTTGTTTTACTTTATTCTATTTTGTTGTATTTTATTTTTTAATTATATTTTATTGATAATGCTGTTATAGTTGTCCCAATTTTCCCATTTTTCCCCCTTCACCCAGACCGAACCACTCCCTCAGATAATCCCCTCACCTTTGTTCATGTCCATGGGCCATGCATGTAAGTTCTTTGGCTACTCCATTTCCTATACTGCACTTTACATCCCCATGGCTATTCTGTGACTACCAGTTCGCACTTCTTAATCCCCTCACCTCTTTATCCATCCCTCCACACCCTCCTCCCATCTGGCAACCATCAAAACACTCTTCATATCCATGATTCTGTCTCTGCTCTTGTTTGCTTAGTTTGTTTTTTAGATTCAATCATTGATAAATATGTATTTATTTCCATTTTATTGTTTATAGTATTGATCTTTTTTTTCTTAAATCCCTTAAACATTTCATATAACAATGGTTTGGTGATGATGAACTTTAGTTTTTTCTCATCTGGGAAGCTCTTTTTCTGCCTTTCAATTCTAAATGATAGCTTTGCTGGGTAGAACAATCTTGGCTGTAGATCCTTGCGTTTGCTGACTTATTTCTTGCCAATCCCTTCTAGCCTGCAAAGTTTCTTTTGAGAAATCGGCTGATAGTCTATGGGAACTCCCCTATAGGTAAGTAACTTCTTTTCTCTTGCTGACTTTAAGAGTTGCTCTGTATCTTTAACCTTTCACATTTTAATTACGTTCTGCCTTGGAGTGGGCCTCTTTGCATCCATCTTGTTTGGGACTCTGTGCTTCCTGGACTTGTATGTCTATTTCCTTCACCAAATTAGGGAAGTTTTCTTTCATTATTTTTTCAAATAAATTTTCAATTTCTTGCTCTTTCTCTTCTCCTTCTAGTACCCCTATGATGTGATTATTGGAATGCTTAAAGTTGTCCCAGAAGCTCCATACACTGTCCTCTTTTTTTTATATATATATATTTTTCTGCTTGTTGTTCTGATTGGTTATTTTTTGTTTCCTTATGTTCCAAATCATTGATTTGATTCTTGGCTTTATCCATTCTACTGTTGATTCCCTATAAATTGTTCTTTATTTCCATTAGTATATCCTTCATTTCTGCCTGGGTCTTTTTTATGCTGTTGAGGTCCTCACTACGTTCTTTGAGCATCCTTATAACCAGTGTTTTGGATTCTGTATCTGATAGAGTGCTTATCTCCATTTTGTTTAGTTCTTTTTCTGGAGTTTTGATCTGTTTTTTCCTTCATCTCCTCATTTTGGCAGGCTCCTTATGTTTGTTTCTGTGTATTAGGTAGAGCTGCTATGACTCCCTGTCTTGGTAGCATGGCCTAATATAGTAGGTGTTCTGTAGGATCCAGTGGCGCAGCCTCCTCTATCACCCAAGCACTCAAGGTGTATCCCTCATGTGGGCTGAGCACACTCTCCTCTTATAGTTGAGCCTTGATTACTGTTGACAGGCCAACGGGTGGGATCTACCCAGGCAGGCCAGTCAGTGCGAGGACTGGCTGTGATCACTGACCACCAACCTCTGCCCTCTGTGGAGGGTCACCTGTGCAGGGGCAAGGTGGTGGTGATCTGATATGGTCTTTAGTTGTCCACTGGGTACACAGGCTCTGGGAGGTTCCCAGGTGATGCAGGCCAGGGTTAGCCACCACCCATGTTCTGCTCGAGGCCACCCAGCATAAGCTACAAAACAATCTGCAGATGGCTGCTACTTCTGCGGGGCTTGGAGGTTCCCATCAAAGCCAACCTATGATCCAAAGGTGGCTGCTGCTAGTGTCAGATCCAGAGCCACTTAGAGGTATGGGGACTGGGTGCTCACTGAGACTGGTTGTAACTTGTTTGAGAGGATTTAGGAAGATATGAAGCTTGAGCAGAGACCAGCCATTCATATGGAAAAGCCACTGTTACAGCTTGGGTGGGCCATAATTTGGATGGGGGGAACCCTAGGGATTCACTAGGGCAGAACAAGCTCTGTGAGCAAGGTTGAAGGAGCCTGTGATATGGCCCATCCACCACCAGCTCTTTGGCTTTGTGGAGGGAAGTCTCAGAAAAGGAAGAATAGCCTCTGCCTTCCTTTCTGTCTGGGAGAGAACTGTCCCCCAGCTCTTACCCTGATGCCAGACACTTAAGTTCCTCCCTGTATGCCACTTGTGCCTTTCAGGCTGCTACCCCACTGCTGGAGCTCAGAGGGAGTGAGTCTGAGTAAGTCTATATGTGGGCTCTTTAAGAGGAACTGCGTAGGAATCCAGTAGTTGTTTTTTTTTTTTCCCTCAGCAACACAAACCCCTCTAGTTTTTACAGCTAGAAGTTATGGGGACTTATCTTCCTGGCACTAGAACCCTGGGCTTGGGGGCCTGATGTGGGGCTCAGACCCCTCACTCCTGAGATATCCCTCCCAAATTTTTATCCACTATACATGAGTGTGGGACCAGCCTGTTCCACATCTCCCCATCTCCTACCTGTCTGGATGGATGTAGTTTTTTTCAGTTCCATAGTTGTTGGACTTCCATTCAACTTGATTTCTGACTGTTCCGCATGATGGTTGTTCTATAGTTTAGTTGTAATTCTGATGTGGTTGTGTGAGGAGGCAAGCCATGGTTACCTATGCCTCCATCTTGACTGGACTCTACATAGATGATTTTAAAATGAAATTAAGTGCCCTTTCAATAGAAGGAAAAGATTAATTATAAATAAATATGGAAATGAATCTATAGGTCATTTTCATTTTGGGCACTTTGATCTGCAAACCAAAAATTTTTTGGCTGTAATTCATAAAAACAAGGGAGAGGCTAATTGAGTAAAGAAGTAACTCCATTCAGATCATGGAAAGAGAAATGATAACACAATTAGTAACATATTTGAGTGACTTATAATAGAAGAAACATGCTTAATGAAGTTTTTAAATGCTTCCTGAATTTCATACATCTGCACAATTTTTCAATGTTTAGTTCTGTTTTGGAAGTGTTGTCTTTCTTTCTGATAATGACAACAGATCAGAGCAGAAATAATTTTATGTTCTAGTAAATCTAGTAGGCATTTCACAGAGCTCCCTGGAAGCTCAGCATGATTCTGCAGCTGTTTAACAATTCGTACATCAGGCTGAGGCCAGAACTTAACGCGATGTTCTGAGATACTACAGTCCAGCATTATACCTTATTTTAATGCAAATAAAGCTATTTCAATCAAGAAAAGAAAAATCATTTCTTGTTCATTGATTGTACCTACTAGAAAATAAATGCTAATGCTCTTCAATCACACTTGATTGATCCTTTAATTCAGCAATTTTCAACCTTTTTCATCTCATGACACACAGAAACTAATTTCTAAAATTCTGCAGCACACCAAAAAATATATTATATTTTTTGCCTATCTGTCAAAAAAATAGATATAATTTTTATTCATTCACACCAGACAACTATTGTTGTGTTGGCTGTTGTCATTTTTCAATTTGACAACCTAAGGGGAAAGAGGTCAGTGCCTCTGACTAAAAAGTCAGGTATCGCATATTTTAAAAACTCTTGCGACACACTGATTGAAAATAGCTGCTTTAATTCTGAATTTCTGTGCATGTTAAGGCCTTTTGATATGCTCAGATTACCACCAATAATTTGTAGGAAGGTAACACGTGCCAATAAAGAGAACAGCATTCTCATGGGAGGAGGAAGCACTGTATTGTATGTGGGCCTCAAGGACACAGGGAGGAGGCATAGCCAGCTGAAACACCCATGGCAACCCCAGGTATAGGCTATATTTATTCGTGTGCAGGAGGCTCCGTGTCACCTCTCACCTGGATGGTGGCTTACTTCTCCTGTCATTGTTTCTATGGCTCTTGCCAGGACCTCCTAAATCCTTAATCTTCAGGATTCAAAAACAAGAAATCAGAATGCATGGAAATTCTCAGGAATTCTAGAAATCCCAAGTTTTTTATATTTTCTGTTAATGCTATTTGTGTATTGTTCACTAATAATACATGATCATAATAATAAACAATGATTCATTTTTCTGTGATAGGATTATACAAAATTTTCTGAGGCTTTTCTGTGAAAGTTAGATAATAATAAATTTTGGTTACTATTATTTTGACCCTAATATATTATCATGTAAATATACAATGTGTGTATAACCATACAAATATAATTTGTATAAATAAAAACATAAAATATATATAACATGTAAATATATAAAATATGTTATAAATATATAAACATGTAAACATATATAACATGTAAAAATGGTCTCTACCTGATTATAAAAATATACTAAAAGAAAGAATAACACAAAAAAATAAAATAATGTTAAATAAAGCAATTTTAAAAATTATAATAGAATGCCATAAATATTTAATATTTAAAATTATTATTCTTAAAGTAAAACTTCAAAATGCACCTAGAATCAATTGCTTGTTCAACATAGAAAGTTTTCTTTTATTTTGCATTCATGTTGGTCAAATTGCTCAAGGTATGTCCAAAAACATCTTCCAGTTGGGGGCATTAGGGTACATGTCTTTTCATAAAGTTTATTTCCTTGTTGAAAATATTTTATCAACTTGCCCTGATTTTGGCTTTGCTGTTGAAATCAATATGCTTTTGATAACTCAGATCTTGAATCTTTTTCTGATTTTGTGTACTAATATTCTACAACATACACATCTTTTTCTCTATATATATATTTCCATAATAGTATCACAAAGATTTATATCCTATAGTGAATATTCAAACAATGAAAATGTCAGCAATCATTATTAGGTAGTATTCAAGTTATTTAACATTCAGCTCTCCCAGCAGGTTAGCAACTTTTATAACACTTCATAGAATCATGCATGAAAATTACCTGTTTAAGGACTCATTTTGCTTCCAAAACATATGTCTTAGAACACTATTCATAGGATTTGTATGAAGTGTACTATACACATACACTTATTCATTTATTTTAATCTGCAAGAATAACTCATCATTAACAAAAGTTGGAGCTATAAAAATATACTTATAACATGGCCACAGCTACTGTAAGGGTAGTACAGAGCAGGGGGTCTCCTAAGTGGGGGATTCCCCCCTCACTCCCAAATCCTGCGGTGGGGGTAGGTAGGAAGGGGGCAGGAGTCATACCTACAGAGCAGAAAGTATAGCATTTAAGACACATTGCATAACAAATGCAGGTTAACGTCCTGTGCCTTCCTGAAAGGAAGATCTTGGAAGCTGCAGAATTGTGTACGTGACTGTAAGAATGTGCAGTGACTCATGACATAGCCGGGGGGGGGGGGGGGGGGGGGGGGGGGGGGGGGGGGGGGGGGGGGGGGGGGGGGGGGGGGGGGGGGGGGGGTGCGGACGGATGCCCTCCTGGATACCTGTGTGTCACCGGGAACTCTTGCCCTGACAAAACATAGCAATCAAAAGAAGGTCAAAGGCCCTGGGGAGCTGACAAAATGGAGGACACTAACGCACCACAGAAAGATCCGGTTGTTAGATCATGCAGGAAGTTCTGAGCATAGCATTTAAAATTGGAGCGGGAAGTCTGAAAGTCATTCAGCCATGAAGTCTGCAGGGAGGTCTGCAGAGAAGGCTGCCACAAGGCCAGGAGGTCTGCCTGGAAGCCTGGAAGTCTGCCTGCAGAAGAGGGCAGCAGAGCTGGTGGTGCTGCGGGAACCTGCCTGGCCAATCACACGGAGACCTGAGAGACGCTTGAAGCTGAACTGTAACTGAGAGTGCTGAACTGCAGGCTTCTGCTTTTTCGAAAGACAGTACCTCTGAGTGGCTTATTCTGAAACTGGCCTGTTTTGGCAGAAGGAGGCAGAGCTGTTTGTTTTCGGGTGTTTTTAAAGGGACTTAATGGCAGAAATCTGACATTATTCTAAATCTTTATACCCTTTAAATAAATAACCCCTTTCCTTTTTCACCAAACTGTCACTTGGGAGTCATGCTTCTTGGCAGTGGGCAGTTGAATCCCATGGCTGTTCCAGAACACCATTGACTGGTTCTCTAACACTACAAGCTCATCAATTCTATATGCTCTTGGCCTGTTCCTATGAAAGTCAACCTAGACATTTGACTCCACTTGTCAGCATTTCCTGTTCTTGCTTTCAACTTGACATCAGGAGCTTCCATGAATTTAGTGATGCCTCAAGGTTGATTGTTGGACTTTAATTCTCACAGAAGAATTAGGTAGATTGTCCCTGTTTTCTCAGTTTCTCAACTAATTTTTCTGTGGATTCAGAATTCAGAAAAACAAATTTCCTGAGAAATTCTGGGAAGAAATTTCCACATGGAAATACTGTGACCAACCAAACCCCCTCTCCTCCCCTCTTATGTTTCTTACTTCAGCTTTCCATTTGCCTTCAAAATACTGCGTTCTCTAATGGCCTAGCTCACTTCTTTTGTCACTTCTTCAGGTTATATTATTGTCTCCAGGTTGTTCTTGGGTTAGATGCTTATCTCTGGTTTAACCAGTTGTGACTTAGAGGAAACGATGACAAAAATACGTAGCTTGAAGCCTCAGCTCCAGGTTAGAAATAAGGTAGCTTTTCCTCAGAGTTTGTGGGCAAGCTGTGCATAGTCATTAACTAGTATAATACTCACTACAGCTTCCTTTAGAGGAAAATATTGCCTGTGAACTGAAATAAAATATCATTGCCTTGTGAAGAGTAGATCTCTAACACTGCAGTATATTTTTGTTGTTTAGCATCTATATATATACTAAAGACTAAAACTGAGGCAGAGCCAAACTGCTCTGTACAACAAAGAGAGGAGAAGGCATTAGAATTTGGGTATTTGGAGAGGGAAACCCAGAAGACAGGGGCTGGGGAAGGTGAGGACAATATTAAGAGGAGAGGCCAGGAAAACAGAACTCCTGTTGGCAGCACAACCAAGGAAGGGTCTTTAAAATCAACAAAAGAAAAGCAAAAGTAGGAATTGGATGTCTTTCCTTCCAGTGACATATTCTCTTCCTTTGGTTTATTTCCTTCCATTCTTTTCCCCTTTTTGCTTTTTTGCTTAATTATAAAATGGCGTTAAAACAGAGCCTTTTGGTTGTCCTCCAAAATTTCTACTCCCTTCTTCTATGAAGATAGAGCCCCAACTTTTGGCTACACACAGCCATCCAGATTGGAGACTACATTTCCCAGCTTTCCTTGCAGCTAGGAGGGGCCTCTTGATTGAGTTAGACCAGAGGGACCTAGGCAGGGAGGGCTAGTGGCAACTTCTGGGAATTATCCTTCAGAGACGGCATGAGTGCCCTATGCCTTTTTCCCTTCATCTCTTCCTTCATGCTACTGCCTGAAAGTACAGACATCTCCATCTTTAGTTTTGAGGCTGTGTTCACGCATAGTGGAACAATGAGATTAATGTCTGTGTGCTGCCAGCATACCAACCCTGAACAGCCAAATGAATTTTCATTTAACAGACAAATAAGCTTCTGTCTACTTTAAGCCACTGTTATTTAGGATTTTCTTCATATATATTTGCTTTTAATCTTGAGTAATATAGGTGCAGGGATTTTGCTATAGGCCACCCTTTTCACTTAATACTATATAATACATTTTTATTGTCAAATATTCTTTGTAACTACTATAGACTGAATGTTTGTGTTTCTCAAGATTCGTAGGTTAAAATTCTACCCCACAATATGATGGTATTAAGAGGTAGGGCCGTGGGAGGTAATTAAGTCAGGAGGAGCCCTGATGAATGGGATTAGTGCCTTTCTGAGAGACTCCAGAGAGTTCCCTCACCCCTTACACCATGTGAGGACACAGGGAGAAGACAGCCACCTACACCGAACTAGGAAGCAAGCCCCAGGCACGAAGGCACTGCTAGTGCCTTGATCTTGATCTTATAAATTTCTGTTGTTTATAAACCACACAAACTCTGGTATTCTGCTATGGCAGCATGAATGGGTTAAGACAGTAATCATAATTTTTAATGGCTGTTTACAATTTAATCTCATAAACATAACACAATTTATATAAGCAATTCCTATTATTGAATGTTTAAGTTGTCATTTATATATTAAGCTCTAAAAGCTCCCTAATCTTAATATACACATCCCTACTAGAAACACTAGTATATAGTAACAGATGGGGGTAATCATGTTTGTGACTATCCAGTTACCATGACTATTTATTCAATAACATTCTCATCTCCTTTTGATTTGTGCTGCTGCGACCTGATACTAAATTCTTATACTAGTAATTTCTGGTTTATTTATTCTATCCCATTAATTTATCTGTTCTTAGGCCAATACTCTATTTGTTTTAATTGTCATACCTGTAAAATGACCTATCTAGAAATAATATGTTAAAATACAACTTTTATGGAGGGACTTGAATTAGTCTATTTTACTCATGTATCCTATAACCACAGTTTCTTTTTTAGAGGGGTGTCTGTTATTCAAAAACAATGCCAATAATAATGGCACCTTGTTTTCCCTTTAAATGGTATTTATTTCCCAGCTCCTTCAAATGTGTTGTTTCATTTGATTTCTAAATGGAGTTGTTATGACATTATTCAGATTAGCCACATTCAACTACTCAATCTTCCAAAGTTTGGAACCAAAAGGTTTTAAAAAGAGGCTCTCTGAAGCTGTTCTGAAATGCTCCTAAGGAGACAGCTGTCAACTCTCCTGGCTGCAGCCCACAGTGTTCACCGCAGATTATTGATGGCGTTCCGCGGTCAGGTCAGGGCCTGTTAGCCTCTTGCTAAGTTTGGTTGCAGCTGTCTGCAGTCACGCTGAGCATGTGAGGTCCAGCAGCACAGCATTCAAAAAAAAAAAAAAAAAAAAACCTGTTCTCTGCCTGCTTTAAAAATAAATCCCTATAAAGTAGGACAAGTAATTGAAGCTTTGTAATTTTTCAGCTTGGGGCCTCAACTCTGATCTTAAATTGATGAAGCATTAGTAGATGTGCTTAGAAAAGAGGTGAGAAGCTGTTGTTTGAATAATAAAACATGTGAGAGACATGTTACAGATTTTCAGGTTGTACTGCTGACAACAGGATGATATACTACATGCAGAGTGCAATGGGCTTCTCAGAACAGTGTTGATTTTGTGCAAAGGGATATGGAAAGAATACAGTCTTCTGTACTTTAAGTGCTTTAACTGCCAACAAGATATAGTGTAAGTGTGATGGGACAAGAAATCAAGCAATTTCTAAGATAAGTAGTTTTTAGAGAAGCTTAAGTGCCAAATAGATTAGCTGGAAATTTTCTATAACTACATATGTATACCAAGTTTTTAAATGTTATAAAGAAAAACCTGTAGCCACTGTAATCAGTAGAAAGAAAGTAAAATAGAAGCTTAGAAGGTAGAATTTAAGAAATTCCTTAGAAATTAACGTTCACATTCAGGCAGTCTAAAACAGAAAGATGCATTAGGTGGAGATAATGATCAGATTGGAAAGGAAACATCAAGGGCACTTATCCAGCCATAAAATAGTTCTAACTTAAGCCCGTTTGCTTATACAAGGAACTTTATGAACAAAAAACTAAAGGGAATAGTAGAAAGGTTGCTCTAAATTAGAGCAACCCAAGTTTCCCAAGTTGGTGCCATCTGAATAAATTCCCACAGGATATGAATATGCATGCCATGAAAAACTGTTCCATGCTCACTTTGGGTAGGGAAATGCTGGGTTAAGCACATTTCTACATTACAGAACTTCCTGAGGCTTCAGCAAACCAAAATAGATTGTGCACCTCCAAAAAGAGCTTTAGGACACAGCAATTTCCCAAACTTACTTGACCTCCACTGAGGTGAGCTATTTCCATCTCCTGGAACACTGGTTTGGAAAATACAGCTCAAAAGAAACATGTAGTTTCTCAGACATTTTCCCTTAAAAGTCAGGCATGCTAAGAGAGCAAATTAACACTTTCTTTGATATTCTGCCAACAGAAAATTCGAGATTCTGCCGTGGTGCCACCCTTACATGATTTGACTGGTCCTAGGGAATTGTGGAGTTGCTTTTAACATTCAAAGAGTATATCAAAATTGTCTCAAAACAGAAGAAGTTTAAATTAAACTCCTTTAAATTAAATTATCTTCTTAAAAGAAGAGTACCATTACTGAGTTATTCATTTGTTCCATTGGTAAAACAGTAGAATTTTAGACTTGGGAAAGAAATGAAAGGACAAGTTTAGCCAGTCCTCTGATTTACAGATAGGAAAATTGAGGCCCAAATTTGCTAAGTGGTTTGTCCAGGATTATTCAGTAAGTTACGGCAAGACTCTAGTTCTGATAACTCCCAGGTCATGCTTTCTTAGTCTCATAACTCCCATCCAACAGGCCAGTTATTATTTTTTAATTTAGCACATAAAGAGAAAGATGAAAATTAAATTACTCAATGCTTCACCTCACAACTCTCTCTGGAATTAACAGTTTTGTGTCTTTTTATTTTGTGGCCAGACAACTTTAGTTCTCTAATACAATGCTATAGCTTCTGGATCTCACGTGTTAAAAAGATCCAATGACAGCCCTGGCTGGTGTAACTCAGAAGATTGAGCGCGGGCTGAGAACCAAAGGGTCCTGGTTCGATTCCCAGTCGGGGCACATGCCTGGGTTGCGGGCCAGGTCCCCAGTGAGGGCCATGTGAGAGGCAACCATACATTGCTGTTTCTCCCACTCTTTCTCCCTCCCTTCTCCTCTCTCTAAAAAAATAAATAAATAAAATCTTAAAAAAGAGCCAATGACAGCAATGTGGAGAAGGGATTAGAGTGAAGAAGGCAAGAAGCTGTGGCAGTGGTCCAAGGACAAAGTGATGAAGGCCTGAAATGTGACATGGGAGCAGGAATAGAAGCAGAGAGCCTCTTCTCTGAAGAGAGGTAAAGGTTGACTAGAAGCAGGATAAAGTGAAGACAGGGAGTGAATGGGTTCTGGATTTCTTTTGGAGGTAATATCACAGGACCTGCTATTAGACTAGATGCTATAGGCATAGCAGTTAAGGAGAGAAAGGAATTAAAGATAAATTCCAGGTTTCTGGCTTAAACATTTAGGTAGATGACAATGCCCCATTTTGAGTGGCAGAGCTAGGAGACAAGCTGGATTAGGAGAAAACATGTTTTGGACACGTTAAGTGAGACATTGAAGAGCACGGCAAAGTAACAATTGGATACACAAGAGTTTAGTATAGAAGAGAGGTTTGGGCTAGAGATGTTAATCTGGAAATCCTCAGCAATAACACAGATTCTGTGTATAAGGTCCTGAAACGAGTGGGATTCTCTCCAGAGAACGCGCGCAGAAAGAAGAGAAAGCTCATGGCACAGAACGTCAGGGTCAGGAAAAGAAGTGGGTGCACCAACCCAGAAGACCTTGGAGCGGTCCGAGGGGTTGCGGTAAAGTTAGGTAGGACCTGAAACCTCTGTTGGATTTATTGACTAGGAGCTCAGGGGTAGAGGAATGAATAGCAGAAGAAGTAGATGAGATTTAGGAAATATAAGAGAAAGAGGTGAAACTTTGGAAATAGGGAAGGATTGAAGGTGGGTAGGGTCACAAAGAGATTTGACATGGAAAAGCAGGAAACTGAGGGATTTTTGTTCCCCTGAAAAATCTTCTTTACTCTTTAAAGTAGAAGCAAGTTTATCTTCTAAGAGGGAGGTAGTGTACTTCAGGGGTTTAACTAGACTAGTGAAGATTTACAAGTAAATATTGAGGAAGCCATCAACAGCAGACTCATGAATGATTGTCGAAAACAGTTGACAGCCGAGCTAACATGGGGCTTCAAGATGCTGAGGGGCGCCCTGGCTGGTGTAGCTCAGTGGATTGAGTGAGGGCTAGGAACCAAAGGGTCCCGGTTCAATTCCCAGTCAGGGCACATGCCTAGGTTGCAGGCCAGGTCCCCGCGAGGGCCATGTGAGAGGCAACCATACATTGCTGTTTCGCTCCCTCTCTGTCTCCCTCCCTTCCCCTCTCTCTAAAAATAAATAAAAATAAAATCTTAAAAAAAAATGCTGAGGGGTCACTGATCCATTCATTATGAATATATATGAAGGAAACTTTGGTATTTAGACTATGAGCTATTAATGTACAGAGAACTGATGAGCTACTGGGCTAGTCTTTCATTTTGGTCAATTACTCACTCCTCAGGTAAACCTGTGCAGTGGAGATAAGCAATCCTAACTCAAAACAACACTGTTTACCCACTACTGTGGATATCTGGCCTGCAGTCTGTCTGCAGAGGAGGGAATGAGTCGCCCTAATCCTACGAACCCGAAGATCAAAATGACACATGCCATAAGTCTGTGACCTCCCCTCTCATGGATCTAAGAAGAGTTGATGATTTGTCAGTCTGTTCAACTTTTTTACTGCTGTTAGGGTAGAGGGGTGACTTCCCAGCTTCTTTCTTACACATGGAAGCAGAAAACAGAAGTCTTTTGATTTTAGAGAGGAGAAAGAGGAGGAGAGAAATGTCGATGCAGGAGACAAACATTGACCAGTTGCCTTCTGCACCCTCCCTGACTGTCACGGATTTTGAACCACAAAATCCGTGGGGGGACTGCCCCGATTGTGTGAATCAATCTTACCCAGAGACACGCTTAGAGGTGAGAATCCGGCGGCCACGGGTCTCCTCCACCATCCCCATCTTGGGGAGAAAGACCTCGTGGGTTGCTTAGCCGGGGCTTTTATTAGAGGCATTAAGACACATTTACATTGGATTGATTATTCATGGATTAAGCAGAACAGGGGTAGGATTACTCATTAGCAGGGCACAGCAAGCCAGAATTTTTTAAGATACATCTTTGCCAAATTCCTATTAGAGAATTCCCATTCCATAGACATGATCCACACTTGCTCACACAGAGCTGTGGTCAAAACGTATAAATTCTCAGGACTGCGTGTTTACACGTGTGTGGAAATCACTGCCACACCTGACTGGGGACCCAACCCACAATCCAGGCATGTGCCCCGACTGGGAATCGAACCAGCGACTTTTCAGTTTGCGGTATGATGCTCAACCAATTCAGCTACGCTGGCCAGGGCCAGAAGTTTATACATTTTAATGTGAGGTCTCTGTATTGCAAGTATCTTCTCTGTGGCTCATCTTTTTATTCATAATAATATTTTGATAAACAGAAGTTTATCATTTTATTGTAATCCCATATATAACTTTTTCTCCATGGTTACTATTTTTTACATTCCCTTTAAGAAATTTTTGCCTATCCCAAGCCCACAAAAATATTTTCCTAAGTGTTATTCTAAAACTTGAAGAAGCATTAGATCTTCAATCCATTTGGGATTGAGTTCTGTGTATGATATAAGGCAGAAGATGAGGATTTTTTTCTACAGTAGATACCAGCTGGCACAGCATCGTGTCTGGAAAAGACCACCTTTCTCCACTGTAGTGAGTGTCACCTGTGCCATAAATACATGACAGACGTGACTCAGAACCAGGATGTTGGTTTCTGCCCTCTCCAGTGCCTGACCAGACACTGCGCAGGGCCCTCCAGACACTCCCAGGACAGCCACGGGCCCTCGAGCAGCAGCCCCAGGCCCATGACCTCGTTCCTATCCCCTGTCCTGACCTCGCTGCAGATCACAAAGCCATCATAAAATTGATGAATTTGGTTATGCAGACTTATTCACAGCTTTATGATAAAGGTCTCAGCCTTAAAAAAAAAAAAACAACCTACTGAAGGGTCTTAGTCTCAAGATAATGTATTTCATTGCTTTGGACTTTCTCAGAATAGATGATCAATGTGTGTACCTACCTTGTTGAATATTGTAAACCTAAAATTTACTCATGTGAAAATTCTTTTCTGATATTTAAGAAAGTTTGTTTGTTTTTTAGCTGAAATTGCACTCCAAAATATGAAACAGAGACATCAAAGAATGCCATAATACTATATACATGAAGGAAGGAGTAATTAATTAAGAGTGAGAAATTGCATTTCAGGGAGAAGTTTGAGCTAAATAAAAATAAATTTTCAAATAAGACATTAATTATATTCCCATCAAGATCAAAATCTATAGTTTATTATGTATTTGTATAAACTATTTATGAATATAGATGTAGATACAGTTATACTTCCTAATTACTTTGTAAGTAAGTGCTCAGTAAATGCTAGCATGGCCTTTGAATTTTTTTCTACACTTTCTGGGTTAGGTAATACAGAAGTCCCCCCTTGCAAATGATGACCTTCACTGTGTCTTCACATGGTCTTTCCTCTGTACTCGGGTATCCCTGGTGTCTCTCTGTGTCTAAATTTCCTCTTCTTATAAGGACACAATTTAACCCATAACAGAACATAACCAATTTCAATTATTTTTTTTTTAAGTTTTTCATGTAGCCCTGGCTGGTGTAGCTCAGTGGATTGAGCGCGGGCTGGGAACCAAAGGGTCCTGGTTCGATTCCCAATCAGGGCACATGCCTGGGTTGCGGGCCAGGTCCCCAGTGAGGGCCATGTGAGAGGCAACCATACAATGCTGTTTCTCTCCCTCTCTTTCTTCCTCCCTTCCCCTCTCTCTAAAAATAAATAAATAAAATCTTAAAAAAAAAAAGTTTTTCATATATTCCTTGAGTCTTTGTTGGAATTTAACTAGTAACTTTAAAGAGAATGCAAACTTATTCATGGAACATAAAGTAAAATTCATTCATCTTTAGTACAATTGCAACAAAGATACAATAAACATTTGAACTCACTGCCTTTGCAATATTAAGAAACAAAAATTTCATTAGCAAAGTGAGCCTTTGGGCCTTGTGTTACAAAGGCCTTTTCAGATATAGTACTTAGGTTAATTAGCTCCTTCTATTGTTCTGTAAATAGAATGAAGATACAGGATCTATTTTAATCCCATAGTATTATGAATGAACCCGGGTATAAATCATGGGAAGCAAAATACATAATTCCTCATGATACAATGTGTTCAGCTGGGTTTCATTTATTACATTTTCTTAGGATAAGATATTCAGAAATAAAATTAAAGGAGAATTTTCTATATTTTTTACTTTTAAAAATTCTTTTTGGCTCAAAATAATAATTATTTGTCCACATTAAAGGTCAGTTGATAAATGGGTTTGGAGGAATGTTAATTCTCTACTAAAACCCAAAGCAAAAAAGTTCATTTAAAATATCATGACAGACCATTTCATATTTCTTATCACATTTCACTTTTTATGGAACAAAGGAGACTATTGTTTTACGCTAAACTTATTAGGCATTTATTACATTTTTATGAAAGTGTAAATGTGTTTGGGTATTATGTTTTCTAAAAATAGTTCTTTCAAGTGCAAATAAGTATTTATCTCTCCATATAATATGGGTCCTCTTCCTCTGACCCCCGCCTTTTATTTTCTTTTGAAGAAAATACAGATCACTGAAGATAAAACAAAATTAAGTGATTTGACTCTACAGCTGGTGAAATTTCAGTCTCATAGCTGTGCTGTGCTCCTGATTAAATATTTGCTTATTAAGTTGCATTTAAGAAATGGCTGTTACCATGTGTTACTTTCACAGTGGGCGATGCTCTCAGTAGTTAGATTGCCCCATTTTTTCCAGCCTAGTTTTTTCAAGTTGCAAATTCTAAAATTGCATGTCATTACCATCAACCACCAAGTAGAGTGATTTAATTCTAAATCCTTTGTCCATTAACTCGCTGAATAAATGATTTGGTGATCAATTTGACCTTTTATCATCATTAGTGCCAAATAATTAACAATGATAAATGATTATCGTCTGAAATATTGTAACTGATCATTAAATGCATACATTTCAAAAGGACAGGAACTATATATTTTCTTTTTTAAAAAAAGATGTTATTTATTTTTAAAGAAAAGGGAAAGGAAGGAGAAAGAGAGGGAGAGAAACATCAATGTGTGGTTGCCTCTCATGAGCCCCATACAGGAGACCTGGCCTGAAACCCAGGCATGTGCCCTGACTGGGAATCAAACCAGCAACCCTTTGGTTCGCAGCCCGCACTCAGTCTACTGAACTACACCAGCCAGGGTTATATTTCTATAAAATATTAGAGATATTTATTTCATCCATTTAACACATACTTATCAAGGGCCCACTATGTACCAGAAATTGTCATCATGAAGTTTATGTTCCAAAACTGAATAAAACAAGTGAGTGATATAGTATATTAGAAGATATTACGTGCTACAGAAAAAAAAACCCATAAAAGCAAGGAAATGGAATTGAAAATATGTATGTGAAGGTAAGAGAGTGCAATTTTCAATAGGATGGTCAGAGAAGGTGATATCTAAGCAAAGACTTGAAGGAGGTGAGGGAGGGTATGAAGCATGTGGACATCAGGAGGAGGTAAAGGTGACCAACCATCTTGGCTTATCTGAGACTAAGGGGTTTTCTGGGGTGCATCCTGGTGCCAAAACCAGAGTAGTCCCATCCCAGGCAAACCAGACAGGTGATTGCCTGGATATTGTTCCAGATAGAGGAGAAAGGCAGAACAAAGGCTTTGAGATGGGAGCATGCCTGGCTGTTTCACGAACTGCAATAATAAGTCCAGTGCAGCTAAGGAGAGGGTGAGGTCAGTAAGTATGAAAAGGCCACATTGTGTTGGGCCCTCCACCTCAACCCTCTCCTCCCGGTTGATGCGCCCATCCCTAGCTACTGCCAATAGGCTCACAGTGTGTCTTTCCATGGTCCTTGCCCTTGGCTGCAGAAAATTGCCTCCCCCAAGGTTGTGTACCTTTCAGGAAGCATCTAATGACTAGTGACTAGCTAATGTGGGAATAAGATGGCTTAGCCCTCTACTCTCAATTTGGTCCATTCTAGCTTAAGGTGTGTGTTATGTGCCATTGAGTCAGCTCTGACCCCTGGTGGCCCTATGAATGAGTGGCATCCACAGTGTTCTGTCCTCAACAGCCCTGCTCAGGTCCTGTAGACCAGTGGTCCCCAACCTCTGGGCTGCAGACTGGTACCGGTCCAGGCCTTTCAGGAACCGGGCCACACCACAGGAGGTGAGCTTGAATGTAATGCTCTTGAATCATCCCAAAACCATCCCTCAACCCCCAGATCCCCAACCCCTGTTCCAGGGAAAAGTTATCTTCCATGAAACCAGTCCCTGGTGCCAAACAAGGTTGGGGGCTACTGCTGTAGACTCAAGCCTATGGCTTTTATGGAGTCACTCCATCTCATGTTTGGTCTTCCTCTTTCCTGCTGCCTTCTATCTTTCCCATCATTACTGTCGTTTCCAAAGAACCCTGCTTTCTCCTGATGTGCTGAAAGTAGGACAGTTTCAGTTTTGATGTTCTTGCCTCAAGGGAGGTTTCTGGCTGAATTTGCTGTAGGACCTACTTATTCATTTTTCTGGCAATCCAGCGTATACACAGGGCTCTCCTCCAAGACCACATTTCAGATAAATCAATGTTGTTGTTGTTTTTTTTTTTTTTTTCTGATCAGCTTTCTTCACTGTCCAACGTTCACATCAGTACATAGTACTTAGAAATACGAGGGTAAGGATGATCTTGGTCTTGGTCTCTAATGACACAAGTTTGTGCTTGGTGATCTTTCCTAATCCTTGCCTTGCTGCCTTCTGAGTCTCAGCCTTCTCTTGGTTTCTTGGCTGCAGTTTCCATTTAAATTGATGTCTAAACCAAGGTGAGCAAAATTCAATGTGTTCATTGTATATGTAAAAGTTGCATATTTTTTCTGTAGTCAGGATTTTTGTCTCCTTGATGTCCAAATGCAGTCCTGTTTTGGCACTTTCTCCCTACATTTTCATCAGAGGTCAATTCAGATCATTGCTGCTTTTTGCCAGTAAGATGCTGTCATCTACATAGCTTGATATTGATGTTTGTTCCACCAGTTTTCACTCCTCCTTCCTCTGAGTCTAGCCCAGTTTTTTGTATATGTTTTGTATACAGATTAAATGGGGAGACAAAATGCACCTTTGTCTGACGCCTTTGCCTATGGGAAACCATTCGGTCTCTCCATATTCTGTCCTGACCGTGGCTTCCTGTCCACAATACAGGTTACACAACAGGACAAGCAGGTGCCGGGGAACACCCATTTCCTTCAGGGCAACGTACCGACTTTCATGGTCCACATAGTCAAAGAAAGGCCTTATTGTGGTCTATAAATCAAAGACTAACCTTCTGAAATTCTGTGAGTACTCCAGTGTCCCATGAATGTTCACGATTAGATCCTTTTCTGAATCCAGCTTGAACACCTGGCATTTCTTGTTCCGCACAAGGTAGAAGCCTTTGTTGCATCGCCTTGGGGGCCACTTCACTTGTGTGGGAAATTGAAGCAGTGGTCCTGTACTTACTGCGCTCCTTGGCATCTCCTTTCATGAAGATCAGGGTGTTTTTTGAATGTTTCCAATCTGTAGGCCATTGTTTAGTCTTCTATATTCATTGACATATTCTTGTTAGGATTTTGACAGATTCAGTCTCTGTGGCTTAAAATATTTCTAGTGCTATCCCACCTACCCTTGGTGACCTATTTCTTCCCAATACTTTCAGGTCAGCTTTTACTTTGCTTTCTAGAATTACAGGGTCTTCCTCGTAGGAATCATCTTCAAAGGTATCTGTCATTCTTTTGTCTCTTCTGTATAGATTTTCAATATACTGTTTCCATTTTCCCTTTATTTTCTCCTGGTCAGATAATGAGCTTTTTTTTTTTTTTTTTTTTTTTTTTTTTTTTTTTTTTTTTTTTTTTTTTTTTTTTTTTTTTTTTTTTTTTTTTTTTTTTTTTTTTTTTTTTTTTTTTTTTTTTTTTTTTTTTTTTTTTTTTTTTTTTTTTTTTTTTTTTTTTTTTTTTTTTTTTTTTTTTTTTTTTTTTTTTTTTTTTTTTTTTTTTTTTTTTTTT